>ML815928.1:36778-51749 GCA_009831015.1 Picea engelmannii | reverse complement strand
AGCTGATCATCCCAGATGCTAGTGTTTAGGAGCTCATCTAATACAAGTGGCATGCTAACGAACCACTGAATGACTTCAACAAGCACCTCTACAATGCTTTGGACAATTGCCAGGATCTGATTCCAAAAAAATAGCGTATGAAATGACTTCTACAGGCACTTTCACAACCCTTGTGTGTTCCTGTCATGAACACACACCCACAGACCTATCAAGAAGCATTGGTACAAATCACAAAATGTGGCAATCTCACTTTAAGCGTGGATACTACCCTTTTCATACATCAGTGAGCTTTAGAAAAAAATGATCTTGACCTTTCAACTACACCTTAATCAGACGTAGCTTCAAAAAAGGAATAATGTTTTCTATCGCCATTGCAAATCAAAGCACTTAGAGGAACGACTACCTGCTCAATCAAATGGCGTCAATCTCGTCTACTCCACAAACACAGTTCCAATAAAAAACCAAGACCCCAGATAGCTATTGTTCCTCTTCTTTCAGTCTCAACCCCAAGTTATCCCTAAGATATACAAAAGAGAATCGTCCTATCCTCTACTGATAGGTTCTCACGAATAAAGAGACAAATGAAAAATACCACCCTGTCACAAGCTTCTCATTCCTCTTCTTTCGGTCACAACCCCAAGTTATCCCTAAGGTATCAAAAAGAGAATTGTCATATCCTATTGATACTTTCTTAGCTGTAAAGAGACAATGATATCTTATTTCTAGTAGTAAACAAGTAACTATAGGATGATGTACCTGTATAATCGGGTTCAACAAAGCAGATATAACTGGCTCAAAATTAGGCTTCTTTCCTGATGCTGGAACCAGCATACTATTATAAGTATCAATCAATTCAAGGCAGACTGAGACTCCTTCCCCTACAGCCGGTGGTGGAGAGAGATCAACAGCAACTAAAGAAGGGTATCTCGATAGCTTGTCACCTCGAGCCTTCAGGATGTCAAAGAAAGTTCGCTGTGCAGCATCTTTAACATGAAACAGTGTAATGGAAAGAGCTGTTTCTTCCCCTAACAAATCTGAAATCTGCAGGTCTAGTGAGAAAGACATGAGAACTCTTAAGTCTCTATCAATGCCCTTACATTCAATCAATCAGCCAAAACAAGAAAGTGCAACATTACTCACCGTGTAGCTGTAGAACTCTAATATATTGCTTAGTTTAAATGCCAACAAAAGGCTAGGCTGAGACTGCAAAACTTGCTCCACTCTTACTTTGAATGGACGGCAAACCCCTTCAAAAATCCGATCCAGAATAAAAGACATGCCCACTTCTGGCTTGACATAATCTCCATCTAAGTCTCTTGAAAAACGCCGAGCAGTGGGTCCAATATTGATGGTCGCATCTGGGCTAAAAAGTGCGAGTACAAGCTCTCTCTCAGATGCCAAAGCCTTCCATTGGAAATCACCATCAACTATTAGCAACATAACAACATAAAAATACAATATAAAAAAGCAACATCAGTGATGGGTTAAAGTTGTTAACCTGGTGAAGCCAACCCAACATGTCACCAACATATCGTAAAGGATCATGAGCATGCACTTCTATAGGTCTCGGCATTCCACCAGGACCTCCACGAGTAAGAGCACTAATGAAGCGCCTGAACAATGCATTGTGTCGAGTATTTGCAACCTGGGTCCAAATATATCATCATTTTGCAAAGCAGGCAAAATGTGTAATTTAAAATTTTCCATATGCATTTAAGAAAAAAAAAGTTTAAAACGTTTTTATGGATGATACAAGGTCTGCACTGAATTGATATGGCTTGGATTTTACTCACCTCTTCTGCACAATACTTGAAGAGGACAGGCCTTTCCTTTAAGCACCGAGCTGCTGTCTTCAACAAATCACTTACTTCAGGTGTATCATTATCACCCAGGTTCCGACATTCAGCTTGTACCCATCTGCAATGCAAAAAGGAAAATTACTAAATTAGCTATACTTCGTATGATCTAAACCAACCAGAAAAATGGTATAAAAAAGAAGTAAATAATCTTTGAGTCAAACAGGAAATTTCCTTTTTATAAACTTTGAAGAATATTACGAAGACATCTTGGGGGGTCACATAGTCCCCCAGAAGTTAGCTCAATCAGTTGAACCATCCACCCAAGGCATGTTGCCAATGGGCAGGTTATAGGTGACAGGTTCAAATCCGATCAAGTCCCTTGGGGTTACCAGCCACTATTGTGGTTGGCAGTTGAGCTTCCTCCATCCACATATTGCAGGGAAGGGGGATCCTGCGAGGTTTTCCTTGGAAAAGATATTTATACATACAGAGGGCACATTATTCAACTTGTGAAGTTGGCTCTGATCTTCAGACCTTAGTTGAATCAATTTGGCTCAAAACATAGAGCAATAAAGCTAAGAGTCAGTTAGTAGAACCTCACTCAAGACACAGCAATTCCAAGAAAAGGGATAAACAGACAAACAAAACAAAATTGGCCAAGGGCAAACAATTCAGTATAAAAATATACAACAGAACAAGCTGTTTTAGAATGTTCAGTCTCTCTGAGATATGGACAAAATTAATAAAATATCTTATACCCAATTTTCCATGATTCTCATCCCCAAAAGATCTCCATAATGCTGCTGATGCAACCTTTTTCCACATTGCTCCTCCCAAATAATTTACATCATGAACTTCAATCCTTCTTCCTACCTCCACCGTGAATATCAGAAGTAATTATTTATCCCATGTCTATGACTTTCATGAGGAATAAATCATATTGACATGCATACAGTCATGACTGACTCAGAATCCGATACTAAAAACTTCATAATGTATTTTCAGCACAAGGCAAGCTGTTTTAACATGTTCAGTCTCTCCAAGATATGGACAAAACTAGTAAAATATCTTATACACAATTTTTTATAATTTTCGTCCCCGAAAGATCTTTATAATGTTGCTGATGTAACTATTTTTCACACTGCCCCTCCCAATTAATCTACAACATAAACTTCAATCCTTTTTCCTACCTCCACTGTGAACATTAGAAATGTATCCCGTGTCTGACTTCCATAAGGAATAAATCTTCATAAAACCACTAAGCAGTCAACCAGTGGTTAAATAAAATTTTGAAGCCCAAAAGTAACTCGATGCATAATTCTTTGAATTAAGTGGTTTGTAGTAAATTATAGCTAAGAAAGCAAGAATATACGACAAAAACTTCCAGTGTCTCAAGTGTCCAAATAAAATTTACATGAAATTCGACTATATAAAATCAAGTTAATATCGTTTTTCAAAACATTCACCTTTATCAATTACTCTAATAACATGAAAGTGCACAATGGTTTGGGCTCAAGCCCTTTATCTTAATTCTCCATTGACAGTTCTTAAGAGAAACCTGTACAAAATGCACAGTAGATATTTATAATTGGAATATGGTTTTGTAGCAATCAGCTCGGTTTATTAATAATTAGACAGATATTTCTGCAATAGATATATTGATTGATGAGAATAAAAATGATGATACATTGCTCTCATGACGGTATACCTTAATAAGCATTGACTGGTCATGAGAGTGAACAGGTGTGACCCGTGTCTTTTCACTAACTGTTGATTAATTATTAGTAGTCATCAATTACTAGATATAGATTACATTTCTTGCGTTTGTAACATTGTCCTCCCCTTTTGAAATGCTTTGTTCTCAAAGCAAGGGTAATAAGGGGTATTGTCGGCAAAAACTTTATGTTTCCCATGATGAATCTTCTTCTGGAAGGTTTTTCCATTTGATAAGGTATTCTTTACTGGTTCTGGAACGAAGCACTTTTTCCTTGGTGGCAAGAATACCTTCTAGCTCTAAAATGATTCTTCCTTCTTCATCAAATTCAGGTATTCCCGTTTGAACTGATTGGGCTTGTCCCAGTACCTTCTTGAGACATGAGACATGAAATACATTATGGATGCGACAGTTGTCTGGTAATTTCAATCCATAAGCTACTTTGCTAATTTTTTTGTTAATTTGAAAAGGCCCATAGAATTTAGGAGACAATTTGTTTTCTCCTTGTTGTTTAAGGGACAATTGCTTGCAAGGTTGGAGTCTTACAAACACCCAATCGCCTTCTTTGAACTCTCTTTCTGATCTATGATGGTCTGCTTGTTGTTTCAATCGATTACGAGCTGTTGCTTAGCTTTCTTTTAGTATTTTGAGGATTTTCTACTCTTCATCTAGTTGATTCTTTACTGCTTGAACTTTAGTATCAATCAGCGCAAACTCTTTGCATTCGGGTGGTTCAAACCATCTAAGGCTTGGAAAGGTACCATGCTAATTTACAAGTTAACCAATTTCTTTCCTGTAGTTGGCTTTGTTTGATGCTGCCTCCTTGCTTTGTTTTTTGTTTCCTCTTTCTGCGACCCTATGTTTTGGCAAAAGGGATTATCAACAGACCTCCTGTGCTTTTCAGATTTATTCTTCCTTTTTGTTTTGTTTTTGTTTTTCTTTCAATCATGCAGCGAAATAATTTTTTCTTTTTTCTTCAATGGAATTTTTGAACTGTAATGGCCAAGGGCCAATCTGTGGTCAAAAGACCTGAAGAAATCAGAGAAACTCCGAATATTTGAGTGGCCAAAGGCCTGTAGTGATGTTGCCAAGGGAAACAAATTTTTTACTAAGGGTGAGGTGGCCAAGGGCCAGGATCAGATTTCACTCTGATACCAAATGTGGCAATCAGCTCGGTTTATTAATAATTAAACAGATATTTCTGCAATACATATATTGATTGATGAAAATAAAAATAATGATACATTGTTCTCATGACAGTATACCTTATAGGCATTGACTGGTCATGAGAGTGAACAGATGTGACCCATGTCTTTTCACTAACCGTTGATTAATTATTAATAGTCATTAGTTACTAGTCATAGATTACATTTATTATGTTTGTAACAGGTTTGATCTCTTTCACATGCTTGTTCAAGTCTATACCAAAAGAAGAATATGCTTTTACAACAAGATGCTTACAAACTCTAGCACATTTTCAGATTTTTCACATGCTTCAGGATTGAAATTCCATTTTTCAGTGTAGGTTAAAAAGCAAACTCGTCCATGCCCGCACGGGTGTAGACGGATTGGCAAGTGCCAGTAAATGGAAGGAAATTTGTAAAATGAAGTCTCATGTTCGATTCTCACCCGGACTTACTCGTGCGCCATTCTTGCGGGCTGGGTGGTTGCACCTGGGGTTATAGTGGTAGCCGCCTGGGGATCGACCCCGTGTCACGCGAGTACGAGAACCGCGAGTTGCCGATTCCCCCAGTAAATTAAAAAAAAAAAAAAAAGCAAACTCGTCCATACTGTCTCTGACTACTGTGCTTACAAAGATAATTTTAATCTTCATTCCCTGTCATTGATGTAGAAATATTTGTTGTCAGATATCATTATTAAGGTCTTCACAAAGGTGTAAATGTACGAATATTAGAGATTAAGTAAATTAATTTCAGTATTTTATTACTAGTTCCCTCCAGACAGTGAAAGGTCATTCCAAGAGACTTGGTGAAGAAAATTCTCACTATTGCTGCTAATTCACCTGTTTCAAGCAAATCTTCTGGAGGGTCTGTTGATTTGTTGTGTTCATTACTGACTAGGAAGTACAATTCGAGGTCTACCAGTTGTTGCTGTTAAAAGAAAATTGTAGCAGCCAGCTAAGGGCTGAAAAGGACTGTAAGTTGTCCAACCACACGTTCCCCTCATGTTCGGGGATCATTATTACCAAAATTGCAAATATGATCCAGGTGGCCATTTGGATCTTCCACCATCTCGAAAATGGTACTAAACCTTGCCGGATATATAGCAGTTTTGCAGCCTCTAAACTTCCAGCGCATTTTCCAGGCCCTTCCCATGCAGTTTTTGGTGATTTGACAGCTAGGCTTGTGAAACACATAGAGCTTGGAACAAACTTTGTAACAGTCCAAAGAACACCCAAAATGGATTTCGTATGCAAAAGTTATGGCCATGGGAAGTTGATGTACCAACTAGGCTCCTCGGGACCTACATTCCTGTCACCACCTCTGTTGAAATATTGTAACTTCGAAGAATATTCTAATTATATTTGAGTTATTATTTAATAGATCAAATCCCCTTTTGCAGATTGATCAAGTCAGGTCTTGTATAAGATCAAATCCCCTTTTGTGGATTGGTCAAACTGTATTTGTATAGTGGTGTAAAGTCGGTCCCTAGTAATTATAAAGTGGTTTTAACCACTTCTAGGAGAAGTTGGCCCCATCAAGTGAAGAGACATAACCCTAGCATCTCCTCAACTTGTATTTATATGTGAGGATGATGCCTCATTTGAACACACTCACTCTCAAGACTCACTCATCTAGTGCGCATATCTTGAAGGCAGTTGTAGTTGCAGGAGGAAGGAGAAGAGAGGCGCATGCTCAATCTTGGTTTATCTTTGGTGTTTTGCTCTTAGTCTTGGCATTGTATTGACAATCTATTATTGAGGAAGTTTTTGTTGGGTTTTCTCCCCCATGAGGGTTTCCCAGGATAAAATGTTGTGTACCTTGTGATTGTGTTTCTTTCAGTGATCCTCTTTATGCTGTTGTTTTGAAAATGCATGGAATGTTCATGTAATTTGGAAATAACCTAATAACAACAGTAAAAACATGACATGGTATCAGAGCTTGATTGAATAGAGCATCTTTCACTGTGTATCTAAAAACGTCATTGTTGTCGTACAAGAAAATTAGGGCTTTTTACTGAAGAGGAATTTTTGACCAAAAACTATCTTAGGAAGTGCACCTTGCCCTAGCGCATCTTTTGGCAGCTTGAGCGAACTTTTTCAATGGCCATATTCTCTGAAAAGCCAAACCCTAGTTTTGACTGGTACTAGGAAACCAGAACCAGTCCAGAATTGCGCAAGTCAAGTTTCAAGGGGTAAAACTTGGAATTTTCTAAAACAGTCAGCTCCAGCAAACTCGCCTTTAGCCCAGCACATCTCCTCGTAAGCTCAGTTTCAATTTTTGAGCACTTTCATTTTCTGGTCATTTTCTTACCTCTGGGTCAAGATGTCTGCAAGCACCAAGCTTGTTGACAAGTTAGAAAGTGTGGAAAATTCTCGTGCCTAGAAATACAGAATTGGACTCATTCTTGATGAGAATGACCTTGCAAAATTCATAAAAGAAAATGTACTGGAACCCGAAGAAGATGCAGCCAAAGAGAAGTACAAGAAGGATATGATTAAGGCTAAAAGGATAATTGTAGACTCTATTAAAGACCACTTGATCCCTCAAGTGTCTTCTAAGAATACTCCAAAAGATTTGTTGATGCCCTGACCAGAATGTATGAAGGAAAGGACATCAACTGGAAGATGAACTTGAGAGCCCAACTCAAGAATACAAAGATGCAAAAAGGAGAAACAGTTCAAGACTATTTCTCTAGGGTTTCTCTATTCAAGGAACAGTTAGAGGCAATTGGAGACAACTTAGATGAAGATGAACTCGTGATGACAACTCTTAATGGTCTCAAAAGACCTTGGGATGCCTTCATCCAAACTATTTGTGCAAGAAAAGAGAAACTCCAATTTGACAATTTATGGGAAGAATGTGTTCAAGAAGAAGCAAGAGTGGCCAATCGAGAAGTCATCCTATTAAGAGATGAAGATCAAGCCCTAGCTACTCATGCTAAAGGAGGAAAGAAAAAGTCTCATTTTCAAAAGGAGACCCACTTTCATAAAGAATCTCACTGTCCAAAGAGATTCCAGAAATATCATAAGGGTCAAAGAAAGGGAAAAGATTTATCCTCTTATCAATGTTATCATTGTGATAAGATGGGACACATTGCTAAGAACTATCCTGCCAGAAGGGAAGAATACAAGAGGAGAAATAACAAAAGACATCATGCCCATGCAGCTGAAGATGATGAGCCACCCAAGAAGTTAACTAAAGAAGAGATTGAAGATTATGTTTTGTTCTGTGCCTTCTCAAGATCTGTGACACCTGGAGAGGATACTTGGCTCATAGATAGTAGTGCCTCTAAGCACATGACAGGTTAGAAAGACACTCTCTCTAGCCTTACAGAAAAGGACTTCCCCCAGAAAGTCTCACTTGGAGATGATTATCAGTACCATATCAAAGGAATGGGAGAAGCCAACTACAAACTTGATTCAGGAACTTCGATGAGAATGAAGGATGTACTCTATGTACCAGGTTTGAAAAAGAACTTACTTTCTATTTCAGCCCTAAATAAGAAAGGTTTCAGGGTTGCATTCATAGATGATGAAGTTCTTATGTGGTCTAAAGGAAAAACTATAGAAGATGCAGTTGTTATTGGAGCAGAAGAAGGTGGTTTGTACAAGTTAAAAGGTCACTCAGATGTAGCCTTGACTCACTCTACTGAAAGTACTTGTGAACTTTGGCATATAAGACTAGCTCACATCAACTACAAAGCCTTACCATATGTAAGCAAGGTAGTTACAGGTTTACCAGAATTAAAGGTTGATCATGAAGGTGTATGCAAGGGATGTGCACAAGGAAAGAACATAAAGAACCCTTTTCCAAAGAGCAACAGTAAAGCAAAAGGAATCTTGGAGCTTGTCCACTCAGATGTATGTGGTCCAATGCCATCAACCTCTCTCAGCGAGTATGTATATTATGTATCTTTTATTGATGATTACTCTCGTAAGACTTGCGTTTATTTCTTGAAGTCAAAAGATGAAGTACTTGGAAAGTTCAAGGAATTCAAAGCCTTGGTAGAAAACCTCTACAAAAGGAAAATCAAGATACTCAGGTCAGACAGTGGAGGAGAGTACACTTCAAATGAATTTGGAAGCTTTTACAGAGATGTCGGGATTAAGAGGGAGCTCACCACTCCTTATAATCCTCAACAAAATGGTGTAGTGGAAAGAAAGAATAGAACGATTATGGAAGCAGTAAAGACTATGATTCAAGATCAAGATCTTCCACTGCACTTATGGGCTGAAGCAACAAGAACAAAAATATATGTCCAAAACAGATTATCCCATAGTGCACTTGGATTCAAAATTCTCGAAGAAATGTTCACCAGAAAGAAGCCAGAAGTAAGCCATCTCAAAATATTTGGTTGTCCAGTATTTGTATACATTCCAAAAGAAAAGAGAACTAAGTTGGATCCTTCAGGAAAGAAGGGAATATTTATCGGATACCTTCAAAATTTACATACCAGGTTACCTTCATATTGAGATCAGCAGAGATGTAACCTTTGATGAAGATGCAACACTCAAAAGCTCAAGGAAATGCCAGCTTGAAGAAGTATATGAAGAAGAACCTGTAGCTCCCAGAGTTACAGAAACCATGAAGGAAGTTATAGTTACCCCTGATGATGAGATTCCAGAAGATCATGATATGATAGAATATCAAGAACCTCCCCGTATGACTATCTCTCACAAGAGGAAGCCAGCTTGGGCTAGAGAAATTATTCAGGATGCAGAGAAGTATGGTGCCCCAGAAGGAACCATGAGACAAAGCAAGAAACATAAGCCATTCTCCAGCTATATGGCCTTGATGTGTGATCTTGTAGAGAAGGAAACTACTTGCTTTGAAGAAGTCGTCACAAGAAAGAATGGATGGACGCCGTGACAGAAGAATACCAGTCCATTATGAAGAATGATGTATGGGAAGTAGTTCCCAGACCAAAGAACAAAGATGTGGTATATTCCAAGTGGATATACAAAATAAAACATGCAGTAGACGGAAGCATTGAAAAACATAAGGCAAGATTTGTGGCTCGTGGATTTTCTCAAAAGAAAGGTATTGACTATGAAAAAACATTTGCTCATGTAGCCAGATACACTTCTATCAGAACCATCATAGCTCTTGCAGCCAAAATGAAGTGGAAGTTGCACCAGCTAGATGTGAAAACAACTTTCTTAAATGGTGTTATTGAAGAAGAAGTGTATATAGAACAACCACAAGGGTGTGAAGTGGAAGATAGAAAGACTAGTGTCTGCAGGTTGAAGAAAGCTCTGTAYAGGTTAAAGCAAGCTCCTAGAGCTTGGTATGGAAAAATTGATAGTTTCCTGACAAGCTTGGGCTTTACCAAAAGTAAAGTTGATCCTAACCTTTACTTCAAGGTTATGAATGATGAACCAGATATATTGCTACTATATGTGGATGATTTATTCTTGACTGGAAAAGAAAAGCTAATCACATATTGCAAGAAGAAGCTCACTGCAGAGTTTGAGATGAAAGACCTAGGCCCGATGCATTATTTCTTAGGTCTTGAAGTTTGCCATAGCCCAGAGAAGATCTTCCTTAACCAAGGGAAGTATGCAGTTGAAATACTAGAGAGATTTGACATGTTGAAATGTAAAGCCATGAACACACCCATGGAAACGAATTTGAAGGTCTTGGTTGATACTTCGTCAGAGTTGGTTGATGCTACTCTATACATACAGATTATTGTATCGTTGATGTATCTGAAGAATACTAGGCCAGATATATGCTTCGTTGTGAACACCTTGAGTCAGTATCTGGTGGAGCCCAGACGTGTTCACCTTGTAGCTGCAAAGCATGTGATGAGATACCTTAAGGGTACGTTGGATTATGTTCTCTTTTATATTGGAGATCATGACTTTAGACTATATGGTTATACTGATTCAATCGAGCTTGAAGTGCTTCAGACAGGAAGAGCACTTCGGGATGTTGTTTCAGTTTGGGGGCAGCCATAACTTCGTGGCAAAGTAGGAAGCAATCCAGTATTGCTCTCAGCACAGTAGAAGCGGAGTACATTGCAGCATGTTCCGCCAGTTGTGAAGCCATATGGCTTCGGAAGTTGTTGACAGGTATGTTTGATCTGGAGATGGAAGCCACCGTGATTCTATGTGATAACAAAAGTTGTATAAAGATGACGGAGAACCCAGTGTTCCATGATAAGTCAAAGCACATAGAGATCTGGTATCACCACATTCGTGATATGGTGCAGAGGGAAGCTGTAAAGCTCTAATATGTTGGCACAAATGAGCAGGTTGTAGATGTGTTGACCAAGCCCCTGTCTCGTGTGAAGTTTGAGTACTTCCGAGACAAACTTGGTGTTGTCTGAAAGGACCTCCCTCGAAAGGGGGAGTGATGTTGATGATACTATGGTATCCTGACCAACAACAGGTCACTCCATTAGGATTTTATATCCTAGGGGATTGATCATCGTTGAGTAGATCCCGAAGGTCCGGTAAGGACGGTCTGTCAGAGTACATGTGCATGTATATGCCAGCGGTGGTCAGTAGTGGTAGCTTAGTTAGGATTTTATATCCTAGGAAATCTTATGATTCATGCGCAAATCCCGAAGGTCCGGTAAGGACGGTCTGTAAGAGTACCACGTGGCAGCTCGTTAGGATCTTATATCCTAGGGAATCTTATGATTCCTGGGTAGATCCCGAAGGTCCGGTAAGGACAGTCTGTCAAAGTACCACAAATGTTGTTGTTGATGCACCTGCCTCATTCTATTGCCACATGTTGATGATGTTGTTGTTCCAGCTTCGTGTTGTTGATGATGATTTTATTCCAGCTTCGTGTTGTTGATGATGATGTTCCAGCCTCGTGTTGTTGATGATGTTGTTGTTCCAACATCATGCTATTGATGTTGATGTTTTAGCTTCATGTTGATGATGATGAGAATGTTACTCCAGCTCCATGTTGTAAACGATGATGATATTGATGATGAGAAAAACTTTTGATGATTTATAGATGTGCCAATTAGTGTTCCAGATGTTGATGATGGTGTTGCCCTCTCCTTCTCTTCATGATGTTGTATTGGGTCATGCCAATAGAATACCCTTCTTGTTAAGGGGGAGTGTTGAAATATTGTAACTTCGAAGAATATTCTAATTATATTTGAGTTATTATTTAATAGATCAAATCCCCTTTTGGAGATTGATCAAGTCGGGTCTTCTATAAGATCAAATCCCCTTTTGTGGATTGGTCAAACTGTATTTGTATTGTGGTATTTGTAAAGTCGGCCCCTAGTAATTATAAAGTGGTTTTAACCACTTCTAGGAGAAGTCGGCCCCACCAAGTGAAGAGAAATAACCCTAGCACCTCTTCAACTTGTATTTATATGTGAGGATGATGCCTCATTTGAACACACTCACTCTCACTCATCTAGTGTGCATATCTTGAAGGCAGTTGCAGTTGCAGGAGGAAGGAGAAGAGAGCCATTTTATATTGATATGTACATTGCAATGTTTTCGCCAGTTGATTCATTAATAGAATTTGGTTTTCACTGTAATACTAGTTTTCAACATTGTATCTTGTGTTACCTATGCAATATTGTGTTCTTTCATTTCATTTCCAATCCAAATTAGTAGCATCAAACCAATTCTCTCTCTATTATTTTTCTGTGGATGTCCCCAACTAGGTCAAGGTACAACTTTATAAGGAGTTGGGCATCACACTGACTAAGTCTGGTGAATACTTCCATCACTAACCCAAGCAACCTCCCATGGAAAACAAAGTAAAGAAAGACGATGGAGCACAAGATCCATCAAGTTGTTGCTCCAAGAAGCCCTTGAGCAATAGAGGAATGAGATGATGGACCATTTCATCGAGATCCTTTGATTGACAACTCCCAACAACAACGATGGTACCTTTGAAAAGCAATCATTTCCGACGAATACACCCTTCAAGATACAAGATAATTTGGATATCCCTTTGTTTGAAGGAAAGATTGACACAAAAGCTTTGGGGAGATGGTTAAATTTGCTAGAGGATTATTTCTTTGTTCAGAACTTTTGCAAGATTGAGAAGATTACTTTCTCACTTGAGAAGTCCCTTTTGCATTTCAAAAATTGGTGGAATAATTATTGTATGTAGAATGACGGAGATTCTAAACTAGATGTGACAAAGCCCACTTGGGGGGGATTTGTTGACACCCTCAAGGAGGAGTATTTACCTGTTGAAAACTATGAAGACCAATTGCACAAGATGGAGGATCTTGCGCAAAGGTAAAGACCAGATTGCATTGGAGTACACCAACGACTTTCATACCCTACTTACAAAATAGGGTATTAGTGACTCTAAGCAACATTTGATTCTAAAATACTATAGGGGTTTGCACAAATACATCCAAACACAAATGAAATTTCTAGACAACTCTTCATTGGGAGTTGCTTACCATTATGTCGTCGAGCTTGAGGAAACTTTCAGCAAAAGTCTAAATAAGAGCTTGGGGACAAAAATCAATGGCAACACATGAAGAGTAAACCAACCCTAACTTTCAGAACAAAGGACAAAGTAAAGATAGCAACCTCAAGACAACCAATCAACGTTGCATGCAAAGAAGAACGAGAAGTCGAAGGACAGAAGGAAGTGGTGTGACACCCACAAAATGCCTTTGCATAATAATGACGAACATCATACCAAACAGTGGTCATTGGTTGAGCTGAAAGCCTCAAACTTTGATTCAACCTCGAAAACAGAAGATTCCATGGAATGGGAAAATCAGATTATCAACACAAAATCCAGTGTTACCATCACCACAACAAGGGTCCAACAAAAAGAACCCAATGAGCCCAAAGAAGGTGAGCACCTCTCCCACTGACAAATGTGGGTGAAAAGGATACCACTACATTTCATTGTTGACAACAACAATCAAAAGAACTTGAAATCAGCAAAGATTGTCAAGAAGATAAAGCTGCCAACAACGTTACACCTGCAACCATACATCATTGGTTTGCTGAGTCAAGGATGAGATGTCCAAGTTAATCAACAATGTCACCTACAATATTGCATCAATCCAGTGTTACCATCACCACAACAAAGGTCCAACAAAAGGAACCCAATGAACCCAAAGAAGGTGAGCACCTCTCTCACTAAAAAATGTGGGTGAAAAGGATACCACTACATTTCATTGTTGACAACAACAATCAAAAGAACTTGAAATCAGCAGATATCATCAAGAAGATAAAGCTGCCAACAGCGTTACACCTGCAACCATACACCATTGGTTGGTTGAGCCAAGGTTTAGATATCCAAGTCAATCAACAATGTCACCTACAATATCGCATCAATCCAGCGTTACCATCACCACAACAAAGGTCCAACAAAAGGAACCCAATGAGCCCAAAGAAGGTGAGCACCTCTCCCACTAACAAATGTGGGTGAAAAGGATACCACTACATTTCATTGTTTACAACAACAATCAAAAGAACATGAAATCAGTAGAGATGGTCAAGAAGAAAAAGCTGCCAACAGTGTTGTACCTGCCATACACCATTGGTTGGTTGAGCCAAGGATGAGATATCCAATTCAATCAGCAATGTCACCTACAATATCGCAACAATCCCTTTTGTTGCCTCCTTATACACACCTCGGGTAATGTGGAAGAAATCTTCAATCCATTGGGTGTGTCCTGGGGGCAAGTCTCGAGTTGAGATACTATCACTCAACACTCAACTCCTTCGTCTAGGCCAACTCCTAACGAAGCCAAGGGGAGTGGTCCCTAAGAAAATAAACTAAGTCTAAGAAATCTATAGCACAAAATGAATCTAGGAGTTTAATTTAGGACAAAAGCAAAAACAATTATTCTAGCAGCATATATGACAGAAGTAATAGAATTTGCTTATGATAAAGATATAAAACAAGTAAAGCACTTCACCATAAATGATATACACTGAAAGAATATGCTAATACTTGAAATTAAATGATAATAAGCAAAGGAAATATAGACCAGTGCCAATAATGTAAAAGTTGTTGCAAGATGTAAAATGTTGTTGTAGGAGTATATTGCAAGTGCTCTTGACAAATTTTATTATTAAGGTTATTGCTTGAATTAGTGGTTTAATTCATGAAGTGGCTTGATGAATTGCAAGCCACTTTGTGATTGCCAAAATGTAAGTGTGAAACAGAAAGTAAATATCTATGTTGCACGGGGACCCGTCCCCCCCAAAAAAACCCGCGTACCCGCCGTCCCCGCGTTCCGGGGACTTGGGGACCCTTAGGAAACTTACCCAAATTGTTGGGGACTCCATTGGGGACTCGGGGACTTGTTG
>ML815928.1:13855-27707 GCA_009831015.1 Picea engelmannii | reverse complement strand
TTCTACATCAGTGCAAGAGGGTTCTACACCAGCCACAGGCACAGGAAGGAAGAGGGGCGCACCATTGGGGTTTTCCAGCAAGGGGCGACGCACCATTCTTGAGGGAAGGTTCGTTGTAGGAGTTTGAGAGGGCTCTTGGACATTTGAGCATTTGGGTTTTACTTGCAGGGCCTTAGCCATGATTTCTACTGCCTCTTGAGAGAGCTTTATGGTTCAAATTATTTCCTAGAACAGTGGCACGAATTGGAGAGAAGGAGGGCATTTTTGAGATTCATATCTATTTAGTTTGGAGGAGTTATCCATAGAACTTTGGCCTGAGACTTCAGGAGGGGGATCCGATCACCCCGATCTATCATTTGGCCGAGTTTGGGCTCATTTGGAGGCCTCCTTCATCAGGGCCGAAATTGTAGAGTTTGGCAATTTCAGGAGGGCGCAGCTCAATTGGAGGATTTAGCATTTGGAGGAGTTTCCCTTGGTATTTCGGTTTGAGATTTCAGGAGGGGTTTCCACTCATCCCGATCTACAATTCGGCATCTTCAGCATAGCATTTGGAGGTCTTTGACAGTAGGGCCGAAATTGTAGGGTTTGACAGTTCCAGCAGGACATGGCATCTTCCAGTGGGGGTTTGGCACTTCATACGGCCCAGATCTACCTTGGCATTGGTCTTCATCTCTTATCCAACCTTTGGAGGCTTATTTTGTATTATCGGGAGCTTTTTGTAGCAGCTCTATTATCTATTCTCTTAGCCATCTGTTGAGCATTCCAGATCGACATCTTCATTGTAGCAGGTTCTTCTATTTCATGAATAAAAGCAGATTTGAGATGTTTTGGCTTGTCTATCATATTGCATATGGTTGAGGTATGTCCATGATTGTATCTTCTTGTTTATTGCTGCAAACACTCATATAAACACATCAGTAAACCCTTAGGCCGAAATCAAGAGGCCATTCAGCAAGTAAACACATATAAATAAGTAAATCAGCCAAGTGTTTGACAAAATACCACAACCAATAAAAGTTTAAAAGACACCAAAACCATGATGTTCCTGGCATAATGGCTTGGGATCATTACAAAGAAGAAAAAGTTGAAGGGCCATAATGGTCGGCTGGACTTTTGGACTCTGAATTTGAACAAGTATTTGTTCAATCTTTGGCGTCTCAACTGCAAGTGCATCCTAGTGCAACTTGGAGGGTAACACCTTCAAAGATGAGGTGTTGTGTGGCATTGTCTCGCTTGATTTTGTGATGTTCTTTTAGGCCAACCACATATGCGGTCATGTTGTTTACCAATCTAGGCCCCATAGTGTCATTGTCACCCTAGGAGATCAACACTATTATTAGATTTTTCATTAGTTTCGTTAACATTAGATTTACCATAGCATTTTTATCTTCTTTTAACACTCAATAATCATATATTGAAATATATAAGCAACAGATAAACAAACACAAGAGGACACAGATTTATCCTGGGAAAACCCCAAATGGGGGAAAAACCCAGCCAACTTTTCTTAGAGAGAATCTTTCCAATACTCCAATACAACCATGAACAAGTTGTATTTGCAAGAGCAAACCAACAATGAAGAAACCTTGATAACAAATACTTATCTTCTTGTCAAACCCTAGCGAGGGTTGACAGCTAAGCAACACCACGTAGTTGGTGGATCACTAGAGCATGATAGCGCACCACAGAACTGGCACAACTGGCAATTGGTAACAGCAACTGCAACTGCAACTGGCACGAAGCAACTGGGCAGCACCACACAACCTTAGCGCAACTCCTCCAAAGGTAGCGCACAAGAGAGATCACCAAGAACCACCAAGAATATCCTTCCCCAAGTGGGGCGCACTCTCCAAGAGAACCAGAAATCAGAAATAGCGAGACCGCAGTTGCAGCAGCAGCTACAACTGCCTAGTGCGCACTGTAGAAGGAGAATTGTCTATCTATACAAATGAAAAAATTTAGATAGGCCCCCAGATTAGTATTTATACTAATATGGGGGCCTATCTGGGGTTGACTTCTTATTCTGGGTCTTTATTAATTCTATGGGACTTCTTATTCTAGGTCTTTATTAATTCTGTGGGCCGACTTCTCTTCCTGGAGATTATATTTCCACTTTATTATTATTACCTTTGGGCAGACTTCTCTTTTGTGGTCTTCTATTTCACTTTATTCTTTCCCTGGGTGTTCTTCAACTGTTCAATGGTCTTCCTTTGACTTCTTGGAATCTTCTTCCCTAAGAAAAGTTGTCCAGGAGGGAATACCTCCTGCAGCTACCAAAACATTAACACTCCCTCTTAGCTAGGGAGGTATTCTTCCACGATGTCTTCATTTAGTAGTCCAGTGACTACTTTGCAATCAACTAGTAGCACTAAGATACTATCATAATCTCCAGCAATCAACTAGCAGCACAAAGTTGCTACCATGATCTCCAACAATCAACTAGCAGCACAAAGTTGCTACCATGTTGTCACGACTACATAACAATCAACTAGTAGCACTAAGCTACTACCATTTACATGTTGAATTTTCACAAATCAATACATCACTAGAAGTTCTATAACCATGTCATGCATTCGGGGTTTCATCATCATGTGTAGCATATCTCTAGTGGGCACAGCCTCATCATCCTTTCGGACCTTATCTCATTACGAGACTTCATCTAGCTCACACCGAACTAGGCAACTATCCAACTCATACGAATTTGGACAACTAGCCCTTTGGCTAGCCCTTCTGGTTGGCACACCAGGCATCCAATCCATAGTAACTAGGCATCTAACCACGAGGGTTAGGAAATCTAGTCTGCACACACTAGCCATCTAGCCCAAGGCTTGGAACCCTCCAACCACACAGATTGGCCCTCCAGCTTGAAAGTTGGGCATCTTCCAACCCCGAAGGCTGGGCATCCTGACCCTGTGCGAGATCAGGCCAACTTCTACCACAGTCAATAACATGCCCGTGAATGACTACCCGTTGCTTCCACACTCTGCATGCTATTGCCACTAGAATCCCAAACTCATCACTCCCTCTTATGAGGGAAGTCCTTCTAGACCACGCCAAGCTTGTCCCTAAAATACTCAAACTTTATCTTTGACAAAGGCTTGGTCAACACGCTATCTACTCGTTTGTGGCAATACACTGGAGCTTCACAGCTCCCTTTTGCACCATGTCTCGGAGATAATGATACTTGCTCTCGATATGTTTTGACTTGTCATGAAACAAGGGGTTCTCTGACAACTTTATGCAACTTTGGTTGTCACAAAAGATACAAGTCACCTCCATCTCAAGATCAAACAGCCCTGCAAGCAACTTTCGAAGCCACACAGCTTCGCTACTAGATGAACATGTTGCTATGTATTCTGCCTCGGTCGTACTGAGTGCCACACTAGTCTGCTTCCTACTGAGCCACGAGATCATAGTTGATCCCAAATTAAAGCAACATTTTGATGTACTCTTTCGATCTGCGACACTACCGGCCCAATTTGTATCAGCATAGCCTTACAGTCTTATCTCACGATCTGAAACATATATGAGTCCATAGTCAACTGTACCTTTCAGGTACCTCAACACAGGTTTTGCTGCAATCAAGTGAACACGTCTAGGTTCAACCATATACTGACTCAATGTGTTCACCGCAAAACATATATTTGGCCTTGTGTTCGTTAAATACATCAACGAACCAATCATTTGTCTATACATGGTGGCATCCATTGTCTCTGAAGATGTATAACTTTAAGTTCGCCACCATCAGTGTAGGCATGGCTTTACAAATTACAATCCATCATTCTGAATCTCTTCAGGATTTCTATAGCATATTTTCCTTGGTTAAGGAAAATCTTGTCCGGTTTCTGCCATACCTCTAGACCCAATAAATAATGCATCATCTTGAACTCTATAGTAAGCTCCCTCTTACACTCAGCGATGAGCTTCTCGTCCCCTGTTAGAAACAGGTCATCCACATATAGCAGCAATATCACTGGCCCACCATCCACAACCTTGTAGTAAAGGTTGGAATCTGCTTTACTCCTGGTAAAGCCCAAGCTCATCAGAAAACTGTCAATTCTATTGTACCATGCCCTGGGTGCTTGCTTCATTCCATACAAGGATTTCTTCAACCTACACACATGTGTCTCGAAACCTTGTGGCTACTCCACATACACTTCCTCTTTTACTACACTATTCAGAAAAGTTGTCTTCATGTCCATCTGATGTAACTTCCATTTCATCACTGTAGCTATCGCAAGGATAGCTCTAACCAAAGTGTATCTCGTCACAAGAGAAAATGTCTCCTCATAATCTATTCCTTCTTTCTGGGAGAAACCAAGAGCCATGAACCTTGCCTTATACTTTTCGACACTGCATTCTGTTGAATGCTTGATCTTGTAGATCAACTTGGAAGTCAACACTGACTTCCCTTCTGGTCTCGGAACCGAGGCAAAATCCATATCCTAGTCCTTCTGGTTGGTTCCTCCTCTGTCACTAAAACAAGGGAATCCTCCTACGAGGTCTCATATCTCCTCGAAGCCTCTGAAGCTTCGATTTAGCCTCCTCAACTCATGGCACCTATCCGTCAGTATTGGAAGACGTCTCTCTCTCCCATCTAAATCTGAGGAATACTTTTTGAATGAAAGTCTCTAAGCCACTAACTCTCTCTGAGATCAGGGTCACTCTAAGTCTATATAATCCTCGGAGCCATCTGCTCCCTCTACATCAGCTAACCTCCTCTTAAGTTTGATCTCCTATGGACTGTACTGGGAGGTTGCTCCTCCCTACTGTATCCTGATGGCTGACTCCCTCTGAACTCTAGCTCCTTCTGAGTTGGTACTTGGTGGGGCCGCCTGCCTCACCACTGGTGGAGCCATCTGCTCCTCCTCATGATATGGCTTATCAATGCCATATATATGTATCCATTTTTCATCCTGCAAAGTATCACGGGACCATGTTGGTCTCTTCCCGGTTACTGCAACGATTCTAGGTAGGCCTTTCTGGCTCTACTGACTCTTCCCGATGATCTGAAGAGTGATCAACTGAACTAGAGGGATTTGTACTGTCATCTTTGGAGCCTTCTTCTCCTTACAATCAATCTCTATATGAGATACTCTGTATCCCGCAAAGGTACCCTTCTTGCCATAAGGTTTTGACTTCGTCCTTTTCTCCTTCATTACATGGATGTGTACGATCATGTACACAACTCTATGTCAGGATAGTCTGCTCCATGTCTCAGCTAGAGACCATCTAATATATTGCCTCCTACAACCGACATTATAGCTCCCTCTCAAATCTATCACTTGTGACTTGGAGTCTAGCCGTTGTTGTCCCATTTGAGTTGTTCTATATTGTAGGAGACATCGTCACTACTACCTCCAACTCTTGGGATTCCTCTAAGTGCACTAGATCTAAGATCCCTTTGGATCTGTTGTCACTGCTTGGATAAATGTCCTTTTGCCAAGTGTACGTTTCCTGCAAACACCCTCATCTTATATACAAGTACACCATCCAGCTTTGTCTTCTAATCTGAGAGATTACATCAATGAGAAAAAGTTAGAAATCTGAATCAAAAGGTTCAATGTCCAGAAAAATGTCAACAAGCCTAAAACCCTAAAAATTTAATTTTGATGGAAAGACAATCTGAGAAGTGCAATAGGTGCACTAGAGTAGGGTGAGTTGATCAGTGGTGGAGTTTGTTCCAATCGATTTTATAACAAGTGCTCAACGAGCTTGACTAAGAAAATTGTGCGGCAACAAATTGCATGTGCAACAGCAAATCTCAGTAATGTGGCAAATCTCGCGATCTTCCTTCCAGCGATTAGACTGTTCTGAAGGAATCCTGCTTTGATACCATGTTAGATTTTTCATTAGTTTCATTAACATTAGATTTACCATAGCATTTTATCTTCTTTTAACATTCAATAATCATATACTGAAATATATAAGCAGCAGATAAACAAACACAAGAGGACACAAAGATTTATCCTGGGAAAACCCAAAATGGAGGAAAAACCCAGCCAACTTTTCTTAGAGAGAATCTTTCCAATGTTCCAATACAACCATGAACGAGCTCTATTCACAAGAGAAAACCAACAATGAAGAAACCCTGATAACAAATACTTATCTTCTTCTTGTCAAACCCTAGTGAGGGTTGACAACTGAGTAGTGCCACAGAGTTGGCACATCACTAGAGCAAGATAGTGCACCAAATAACTGGCACAACTGGCATCTGGTAACAGCAACTGCAACTGTGACTGTAACTGGCACGAAGCAACTGGGCAGCACCACACAACCTTAGCGCAACTCCTCCAGAGGTAGCGCACAAGAGAGATCACCAAGAACCACCAAGAATATCCTTCCCCAAGTGGGGCGCACTCTCCAAGAGAACCAGAAACCAAAAATAGCGAGACTGCAGTTGCAGCTGCAACTGCCTAGTGCGCACTGCAAAAGGAGAATTGCATGTATGTATAAATGAACTAACCCAGATTAGTATTTATACTAATTTGGGTGCATGTCTAGGGCTGACTTCTTATTCTGGGTCTTTATTAATTGTGTGGGCCAACTTCTCTTCCTAGAAATTATATTTCCACTTTATTATTATTTCATGTGGACCGACTTCTCTTCCGTGGTCTTCTATTTCATTTTGTCTTTTCCTGGTTGTTCTTCAATTGTTCAATGGTCTTCCTTTGACTTCTTGGAATCTTCTTCTTCTCTAAGAAAAGTTGTCCAGGAGGGAATACCTCTCGTAGCTACCAAAACATCAACAACTACAAGATACCAAAGGTAGACCTGACTACCACAATCTGTCTAATCATTGCTAGGCAGTGCAAGAAGATAATCTCTCAAACTGGAATATTTGTCCTCCTCATGGTCACGTTAGATAGAGCAAAGAAAATCATCACAATCGCCAAAGCCTCTACAAGGGGTCCCTCTATGCAATAGAGATAAGTAGATCAACTGTGGAAGAATATAGAGACATCTTCACCTAACCTACAGGAGTACCCCTACACTGTTAGGTAAAGCATGCAATCAGTTTGAAATCAAGTGCCCCTCTTACCAATGGACCTATATACAAATTGTATTCTCAAGAATAAGGAAATCAAACACCAAACTCAAGAGTTGATACAGAACACCACATTTTACCAACTTTCTCACCTTGTGGGAGCCCTATTTTGTTGGTTCAAAAGGACAGAACATGGCGACTCTATATTGAATAAAAAGACTTTAACAAGAATCATAGTCAAGAACTAATACCCCATCCCCGAATTGATGATTTGCTTCTTCAACTCAAAGGTGCCAATTTTTTCAGCAAGATTGATCTTAAGTCAGGCTATCACTAGGTGTTAATCAAGCCAACTGATATGTGGAAAACATCCTTCAAATCTAAGGAAGGTCTCTTCAAATGGTTGTTCATGCCCTTAAGCTTGACTAATGCACCAACAACATTCATGAGCATAATGGAAGATATTTTGCAATCATTCATCAATTATTTTGCAATCGCATACCTAGACGACATCTTCATCTTCAATGGAACATGGGAAGAGCATCTTAAGCACATTCAACAAGTGTTGAGCACCTTGTAGCAACAGAAGATATACACCAACCTAGAGAAATATTCATTCAACTTGTAGAGTTTTGAATACTGGGCATACATCATGAATGCATGTGGTGCGCATGTTTTTGTCATCCGCCATTAGTTGGCCATGAAGATGATAACGAACCTTCGCAACTTCTTGGGCCTTGACAACTTTTACAGCAAGTCCATGATTGAATTCTCTCATATTGCTTGGCCCTTGAACCAAGTGACCAAGAGCAAAGCTAAGGCCAAGGTACAACAAAAAGCATTCAAGGAGTTGAAGTGTCACCTATGCACGACACCAATCCTCATTTTGCCAAATCTGCAACAACTGTTCAAAATAGAGACATATGCGTCAAATTACGTTGTCGGTGCAATTCTTATACGGCATGGACATCTAGTGTCCTATCACTGCAAGACTCCCTGACACAATTCACAAATACCCCAACTATGACAATGAGCTTTAGTCCATTGTCCAAGCCTATTAGCAATGGAAGCATTACATTCTTGGATAGGAAGCAGTCATCCACAACAATAGATCTTTGCAATGCATGCAAATGTAGGACAAGTTGCAAAGGACCACCATCAAAAACAATCCATGCACCTTCAACAAATCCACATAAAAACATCAAATACAAGAAGGGGATCAACAATAGAGTTACAAACAACCGCAATTGACCTCTGGATGTGGCACTTACCATAGCCCTCAATTCTTATGGACATGAGACTTCAGAGTAGCCCTAGTTGTATGAAAATGGTCTTGACTTTGTTGCTACACACCAAACATTGGTCATACGTAAACCAGTTTTAGCCTTTCACCTCCAGAATGGACTTTTGTGTCATCTAGGCCATCTTTGTATTCCTTTAGGTGAGCGTGAGAAGATGATTTAGTAGGCACACTATAATTGGTTGGCCAAGGCATTTCAGCATGAAGAAGACAATGGTAGCTCTGCAAAATTACTTTTGTTGGTCAAAGTTCTAACGCAACGTCAACAAATATATTAGATCATGCACTACCTATGTCAATGCTAAACTTGCAATAAAGAAGCAAGGATTGTAAACTCCTCTTTCGACTCCAAACAAGCCTTGGGAGAGTCTCCAAAAATTTTATGCCAAGTCTACCCTCGACCAAGCATGGTAACAATTGTGATTTTGTGGTTGTTGATCAATTTTCTAAGACGACAATTTTGGCACCTTCCAAGAAGAATGTCACAACAAAAGCCATTGTTAAGCTCTTCTTCCAGCATGTTTGGGTTCATTTTGGGTTGCCAAAGACCATCATGTCTAATTGGGGCAGCAAGATTCTAAGTATCTTTTCGTTGAGTCATTGACCTATGATGCACACCAAACTACCTTCCACCCTCAAACCAAAAGATAGACAAAGATAGTGAACAAAATGATTGTACATATCCTCTAAATGTACAACTCCAAGATCCATATACATGGGATGAAAACCTTATTATGTTCATCATAGTTACAATAGAACTCTTCACGGTTCCATTGGCCATAACATTTTCCAAGTGTGCCTAGCATTCCAACCATTGGCACCAATTGTTTTAGTTCTACCCACTCCATCAGCACAAGAAGAGTCCTACCATGCTCAAAATGAGGTAAGCAAAGCAGCAAAATTTGTTGAACCCAACAAGAAGTTCATGATATTTTGCAGAAAGCAAATGCCAAGTACAAGAAACAACACAATCAATATCGGGTTCCACATAAGTTTCACGTTGGTGAGACAAGGTATGGTTGCACTTACAAAAGAGTGACTCACAAGCCCCCAAAGGAAGCTCAAAACACTTCAATATGGACATTATACTATCACCAAGGCTCTGGGTGAGAATGTTTTTGAAATGAATCTTCCACTCTTCCTTAGCTTACACCTCGTTTTTTAATTGAATCTTCCACTCTTCCTCAACTTACACCCCACATCTTTAATGTGGCATTGCTTCGACCATACTTTCCATCTATATTGGATACTTTGGAGGTGCTAGAGTACTTGGCCCCTACAAAACTCAACTATAATTGAATTAAGCAAGCTACGGTGGACCGAATGATGGACACCAAGATGAAGAGCACCTGCTAATAGAACATACAACTCTATCGAGATGTTAATGCAGGGTAGCAACTTCACCAAGGTGATTGGTTTACCAAGAACCAAATTTAGAAAAGTTTTCCCATTCGATGCAAGAAGTTGGAACTTGATGCAATAGGGATCATTTCTTCCTAAGGGGGAACAATTGATATGGGTGGATATTCAAGTCTCCCACAGTCTCAAAAACAATGTTGAACCTTGTTAGGTTTACAATGATTTTGCAAGCCCTAAATTTTTGGCACATTTTCCGGGCCTTTGCCATGCATTTTTGGTGACTTTCACGACCTAGTCGTCTATTGACAACTATAGACAGCGAAATCTACCAAACACCAAACTCAAAAAGTCAAAAAGTTTCCCAAAATGGAGTTTGTATATGAAAGTTATGGCCTCAAAAAATGACATACAAACTACGCTCACTAGGACCCACATTGCTTTTGCTACCTCAATTCCTAGGATTAACTAAGTGAACGGTTCAGAGCTTAGAATAAGCTTTGTAACGTTCTAAATGACACCCATAACGAGTTGTGTATATGAAAGTTATGGCCTCAAGAAGTTGACGTACTAACTAGGCTACCCAAGGTCCACATTCCTTTCACTACCTCAACTCCTAGGGTTAACTGAGTGAATGGTTCAAACCTAAATCCACAAAACTTGATGTTCAACTTCATCCTTGCAAATTCACTAATAAACCAACCTTGTTGTTCTGAATCCATAAGAATTTATCTTGAGCACCACCTCTAGTCGAAAGATCACTATACCACAATCAAAAAAGCATTTTGGCCACATAACATGTGCTTTGAAACATATTATAACAACAAATGACGAAAATCTTGTACAAAATATAGCTTCTAACTGATCTTGGCCTCAAGTTTAATGTCGACATGTATGGACTACATATAGACCATCAATTTCTCCTTAACAGAAACCCTAACTCACCTAGAACAATCAATCTTATACTTGGTAATGATCCATAGACTTAGTATTAAATGCATAACAAGAAAGATAAATCTTCGCCACAAACTTTTGCATTAAATTTGTGATAGCACCAATAAAACTTCTTTGTGAATCTTACATTAAATGTGTGACATGAAGTATAAACGTAGGGTTAGGCTTTTGGGAACTATGATAAAAATGTAGTTTCAGCCTCTTGTTATGTTGAAATATTGTAACTGTGAAGAATATTCTAATTATAATTGAGTTATTATTATATAGATCAATCCCCTTTTGTGAATTAATCATGTCAGGACTTATGTATGACCAAATCCCCTATTGTGGATTGGTCAAAACCATGTTTATATGGTGCTAATTGAGAAGTCGGCCCCTAGGGCTAATTAAAGTGGTTTTAACCACTAGTTGAAGAAGTCGGCCCTGCTTGGTGAAAAGACACAACCCTAGTGCCTATCAGCTAGTATAAATAAGAGAGGATGATGCCTCATTCTCTCACTCACTTAGCCACTCATCTAGTGCGCAAGTTTTGGAGATAGTTGCAGTTGCCAGAAGAAGGAGAGAGAGGCGCATGCTCAGTCTTGGTTATTCTTGGTGGTCTTGTCTTTTATCTTGGCATTGTATTGGAAATCTATATTAAGGAATTTTTTGTTGGGTTTTCACTCCCATGAGGGTTTCCCAAGATAAAATGGTGTGTACCTTGTGATTGTGTTTTTCTCAGTGATCATGCTTATGCTATTATTGTCTAGTAAATTGAAAAGAACTTAATAGCAGCTCTAAAATTTAACATGGTATCAGAGCTAAACTGAGTAGAGCACCTTTAACTGGGTAACCAAAAACGTCACTGTTGTCGTACAAGAAAATTAGGGCTTTTGTTGGAAGAGAATTTCTGACTAAAAAAAATCTAGGGAAGTGCGCCCTAGCCTAGCGAACTCATTGGCAGCTTGAGCACACCTTTTTAGTGGCCAAAGCCTTCGGAAAGTGAAACCCTAGTTTTGACTGGTACCAAAAAACCAGAAAACTAGGAAACCAGAACCAGTACTAGAAGTACCAATCCAGACTTACGCTAGTCCAATTTCAAGGGGTAAAATTTGGATTTTTTGAAAACAGACTGCTCCATCCTACTCACCTCAACCCAGTGCATCTAGTCCCTGGATAAGAATTCCAAAATTTGAAAGTTGAAAAATTAGGGTTTCCTCATAAAACCCTAAGTTGCAGTTGCAGTTGCAGTACCAGTTACAGTTGCAGTTGCAGTACCAGTTACAGTTGCATTATCAGTTGCAGTTGCAGTGTCAATTCCTTCATGCCAGTTGCAGTGCCAGTACCAATTGCAGTGAAAGTTTGTGTTAGACTGTTGTTTTATTGTCCTAGAGCACCTTACCCTAGTAAGATACTGTCAAAGGTATGTACTTACATATGTTTAAAAAGTATTATTATTCTAAAAGGGTACTTGCAGGAGAAAGGATCTATTGCCAATCATAGTTCCAAAAGGATCTTAGATCCAACCCATTCAGAGGAATAATGCACCCCGTTGACCACCTATTTCGACTAGGTGTCAACGTCATGTACCATGAAGCTATGTACCTTGCGGTACAATGTATTTTGAAGAATTATGGCTCAACAGAGCAAATTTTTCCCCCGACACGTCCTTCTATGTAATCGAAATGTCTGCTCCCTTGCGTGGGATAATAATGTAATAGGTCAGCATGAGTCAAATTTTAGTTAGTTGCCTAGGACTTTATCATTAGGGAAGTCCGTTCATCGAGTGTTTTTTTTCCTCGGGTAATTAATCCTGCCTACCAGGCAATTTTAATTATCCTTGAGTTTTTCACTCACAAAATCCTCCAAAGTGGTGAAAGGCGCTCTAATGATCGAGCCCAAGGGGTGACTAAGGTTTAGAAATGATGTAAATGACCATGCTAGACATCTTCTAGAGTCGTGTGGAATTCCGTTAAGTTTTGATAGTTTTTTATTATTATTAAAACTTTTCGTTTATTGGAAATTTTAATTATTTTTTATGTAAAATGTAAAAATTTGGTCCTTGGGGACTTTGTATAGGGGTGTGGGTAATCAAATCAAATGGCAGATGACCCTCTACACCTTTGGACCAAGTTTCAACTCAATTGGACAAGTTTTGCTAGGTCATTGTCCATGAGGAGTCAGAGTCAGTCAAAAGTCGGTATTTAATTGGCTAAGGTAAAAAAGCCAAAAATTGTAAAAATGATTAAAGTCATGAGAGAAAGTGGGGAAATGATTCCTAATGTATTTCCTAAGTTGGAAAAGTGATTTTCCACTTAGAAGACACCCCCTTGCTAAGCCAACAACAAAAAGTGGTAACTCCCTAGTGAAAAGTGTGCCCCCCTTGCTCATCAACTTACTTAGCTAAAATAAAAAATTAAAGTGAAGAGGTGGCCAAAACCCTAAGTGCACCCCTCCTTGAGCCTAACTTTATGATTGGTGAAAGGAAAAGGTGTTTTCCCCCTTACCCTCTCACCCCTCAAACCCTAACCCTTGCTAAAACCCTAAAAGTGTGCCCTCCTTCACTTTGTCTCTCTTCCTTGGATGAATGACACTTGTAATTCATCCAAGGGGGATGTTGCCTCTCTCCCTCATATAAAAAAAAGCCCACCCCTCCTCATTTTGACATCTATTCTCACAGAAACTCTACCATGCCAAAATCTCTCTCATCTCTCTCCCATCTCTTTCTCATTCTCTCTCATTTTCTCTCATGATTCTTGGTGCCATTGGGAAAATCTTCTTTTATGTAATAAAATAGAATCTTTGGAGGATTTCTTGTGTCTCTTGGAGTATTCTTGGAGCCATTGTTTGTTGTTTATGAGGTAATATTGCTGCAATTCATTTCTTTTATATTTTCTTGCTTGCATTTTTACTTGGAGACCCAAGCAAAGTATTTTGCTTGGGATAGATTAGTAGTAGTCTTATTATTAGTCTTTGTGAGTTGTTTCTAATTCATTTGGAAAGTGTTTTGCAAGTTGTTAGAGCACACTCACTTTCTTTGTATTTTTGTAGCAAGGGTTTACAAAAATCTACAGGTTACAAAGGCTTGGAGTGGATTTCAGATCTGGAAATCCATCTTTTTCAGCCATCTAAAGCTTTTATATTTTCTGTTTTTATTTTCAGCGACATATCTATTTTTCTTTTTTATGTTCAGAAATTTTTATTTAATTATTTTTGTTCATTGTCATAATCTGAAATAATCTTTTCCAAGTCATTTTAGCAATTTCCAGCAAGAA
>ML815927.1:88473-128337 GCA_009831015.1 Picea engelmannii | reverse complement strand
TATATCATAACTCATACCGTTACCCATCAAACAAACTTGGGTCCATTACCCAAACCTGGGGTCTCCAACTTATCATGGCCATAACTCTCTAACCGTGAGGAATTATGTGACGTTCCACATACCACCGGAAATGACATGACAAGAAATATCCATCTAGGATATTTTCCCTGACAATTTCACTTTCCTTCATCTCATTATTCCACAATTAAGCATGGGTTCTCTTACTCCACAAAGCGTCTTCCCGTGAAGGCTTTCACCATAAGGGGACCACTTTAGAGTTCATCCATATTTACTTCTTATCAACCATGGCAAAAAAAATAATGAGTCATATTTACATCAAACACTATTGGGTCCATTACCCAAACCTTTGTGCTATGGATCTTTCTTCAAGGGTTGACATCAATGACAACCAACCTTAATCAACAATATGTACCAAGAAGAATTATACCTAAGGAAGAACAACAAGATAAATATTGCTATCATTATGACTACAAGTTAGAAGAAACACATTAAAGGATGAAGTATATCAAAACAATTCATGTGGAAGTTATTACATAAGTAACAAGCTGCAAGATAAGCTGAAATCAACATTCAAGAAGAAATTGGAGAAAGACTTATGATACCTTGTAGAAGGCAATATGGATGCAGATGGAAGAATGGAATATGTTAGATGGAGGGAGCCGATTAGGAGGGAGCTAATCCTTGATCCACTGAATATGATGAAGTACATATCCATGGTAGCATCAATGAAAATAATTACGTGTTCAGTTCGACCTTAGAAAAAGTCTTCTAAGAAGAGAAGCCTTAAAGTATCCCTAGTTGTCCATCCACATTTGTGATCCTATGATGAAATAAAGAAGTGGAATCTTTATGGCGTGGAATATATAAGAAACTTGATGGACCCAAGAGTCAAAGAAAAACAAGAGGAAGAACATGAAGATTCCAATAAAGAAAGAGAAGCTAGAACAACCAGTCATTGTATCGAGAATCACAAGATTACCAGCATGATATTAACTCACTAAAAGAAATAAAGCAAAGGAAATGAAAGTTGTGATGAAGAATAGTGTATATGAATCCAAGCATTGGAAGATATAGAACTAGAGGTTCTCCCAGATGGAGGGAAAAGACTATGATGATTACTTGTTCCAGTAAACCAGACATACCTCTACATGAGTCATTATATCATCCACAATATCCATGGGTTGGAGTTCTACATCAAATGAATGCAAAGATTGTTCACCAGAGCAATTGAACAAAGAGCGTATGAACATAAACCTCAAGGATTTGAGGTAAACTAGAAAGAGACCCTTGTATGTAGATGGAAGAAGACAACTTGGTGGAGAACCTCCAAAGCACAATAAAAGCATGATGAATACTTTTTATAACAAAGATATTGTATCAGAATGTTTACTCATAAACTCGGGATGATGGATCGCTAATCCATGAAAAACTCTCATTATGGTTGAAGAAGTACCACTTGGATATGTTCCATTTTGACCCTTGCCACGATATTGTGAGCTAGCAGGAACCAAAGAAAAATCCAACAATGATATAATTTATTGATCAGAGCTATATGAAGCCTTCAGAGAAAACCAATATTCCAGAAAAACCAAAGGACATTTGATATCAAGCATTACATTCTCCGTGATGAAATCCAGAAAGGAGAAAGTGGTTCTGCAATACATATCTCCATAGATGAGCAGATAAGAAGACATTTTGGTAAAGCTTCTATCCAAGATGAAAGAGTTTGTGTACTCAAGCTGGAGCTCGTGGAGATGACTTCCTTACTGAAAAAGGAAGAGATGACTCCCATGTTGGGAGGGAGAACTAATGTGTTATTGATTTATGGACAGTCATTTTTTAGTTCCAAAAATGGTTGAGAATGATAAGTTCCTTTCCAGTTCGGAAAGTGGTTTGAGATTTCCAACAGACAGGAATTTTGCAGTTCGGAAAATATTCCAGATCGAACAGTCATTTTCGTAATGAAAATGGTTCGATGGATTGTTTATGTACCATAGAAAATGATTTCCCATTGTTCTTAACATGGGGAATGGTCTAGGGAAGTCTCTCTTCTTGAGGGTTACTCAAGAAGACTGGCCCACCTCGCCAGACATAGATTATTTCGAAGCTCACAGTTGTGAGCAGTTTCGAAGAATGGTCTATTTTGGAGGTTGGTGAAGCACAGTCATTTCCTTAGGAAATGGTTCAGACAGTCATTCCTTAGGGAAGATTCATCCTCTCTAGGTTTCACTTTGTTTAGTGACGAAGGAATGGCCCAGGGTGGGGAATGGTCCAGGTTCAACAATCAGGGACAGGCATTCCTTAGGGAAGACTCATTCTCTCTAGGTTTCACTTTGTTTAGTGTCGGAGGAATGGTCCAGGGTGGGGAATGGTCTAGGCTCATAAATCGAGACAATTATTCTTCCTTTCTTAAGAAGAATAGTCCAGATATCTCATCATTGATGTTTTACCTTATGAGGGAAGATGCTCTTCCAGATCTCACAAATGTGAGTGAAAGAATGGCCCAGATGATTTAGTTTATATCATAATATTGTTTCTGTGCAGGTTAATATCAGATGATTGTTATGAATGTTGTATGTCTCTAGACAATAGATGTATACAACTATGGTGGATGCCTTCCATTTTTTGTGATTATACGTCACTGATCAAGTACCTGTGTGCTACTTGGTGTGGTAGTGTACCACTGGATTGTAGTTGTGTACTACTATGGATAGAGTCTAGATACAGTTGTGTTCTATTGAATGATATTGTTCCGATTTCCTAGAAGACTATCAACAGTGTTGGAAATGATTATCAAATAGATGGATGATCAATGGACAGAGATTTCCCAGATGGAAAATGGTTCAGGATATTTACTCTTCTAGGACATATGTTCGGATTACAAGAATGGCTCTTGTGTCACTCTGTGGAGTGAGTGACTTATCCAGCATCATGTCTAATTACTTAGATGGAGTATGGTTTTGAGAGATGATGCAGCTGATGACATTGATGGTGATGATGGTGCTCATGATATAGTCATGAGATAGTCTATACAACTATATTGATGCTACCGGGTGAATGGTATGTTTGTGCTCAATACCATTACCTATAATGCCTCCCTATCTAGGAGGGAGTTTTGATATTATGGTAGTTACGAGAGGTATTTACCTCCATGTGTAAACCTAATGAGAATAGAATATTCTAGGAAGAAATAAGAAACCCTAATGAGTTGGATAATAACCTTAAAAGACAAGTCAGCTCAAGAAGATAATTTGTATTAGGTTATTAGCCTCCAAGAGAAGAAGTTGGCTAGAAGAAATATTATATACTAAGTAAATAGGCACCTAGAATGAGAAGTTGGCCCAGGTAGTTAGCCTGAATTAGTATAAATACAAGAGACCAGTCTTCATTCTGGAAGGTATTCTCAGAACTACAGAGCTCACTTGTGCACACTGCATTTATCTAGTTTGTGTGCAAGTCTGGAGGAGAGTTGTCATTGCAGTTGTTGCTGCTAGCAGATTATGTTTTGTCTTCGATTATCTCTTGGTTATGGTTTGGAATATCTGATTATCTCTTGTTTGGTGCGCTATCCTTGGAGAAAGGTATGTTTCCCTTTGTTTGGCTATATAGCCTAGGGTTTGCTTCCAGAGTGATTCTTTGTCAAGGTTAAGGTGCTCGAATGGTGGCTTTGGCCTATGGTTGGGTGACAATAGTGATATCGTCTATGGTAAAATGAGCAAATCCATCACATTCTAACAGAACCATCTTATTCTCCCAAATCACCATACTATTCTCAGTGCCAGCTAATAGTAAAGAATTCAAATAATTAACTTGGAAAGAAACTAGACATATATTTAGTAAAGAATGTAAAGCATTAACTTTCAAGAATCTAAACAACATCTTCTGTGTTATATTTCTACAAAGAGTATTTAAAAATTATCTGGAAACAACTATACCCAAGAGTCGAATGGAAAAGAGATAGTCGATGATGGTTTGTACTTGCAGGTTTGTATTAACACAAGAGTCGAATGTCAAAGAGATGTATGAGACTTTATCACTTAGGCGTATTCTATGGACATGAGAAAAAAACAAGAAGTGTTAATTATATTCTATGGACATGAGAAAAAGACAAGAAGTGCCCATTCACTGGTAATTTGTTAATAAGATGTTGTAGATTAGTTGTAACATGTTACAATGCTAAAATGACATGGAAAAGTATAATTTGTAGGGACTATCTTCATTTTGTCAAGAAATATAAGAGGAATGAGAAGATACATTCAAACATACCAACCCATATTCCACCCTGCTTCCGTTCTAGGAATGGGATCATGTTATCATCGGGAAATGTAGGCCTTTGTCCAACTATATAATATTTAATGTTTTGCATGGTAATAGAGGAGAATTTTATTACCAATGGTGCATTTGATAGGCACTCGAATCGATGGTAGCAACGAGATGTGAGATTCTATGAGTTTGAGATATCACGTTAGGGTTACATCGAGTGATGGTGTCACGCCGACTAATCTAAAATATAAACCATAATGAATATGTATCATTACTGTAAGATGATGATGAGGTTAGGTTTTACAAAGATGATAGCATTACTTTGGATGGTTTCTTCATAAGACAACGTCAAACTGATTACTGTAAGATGACAACAGACCTTTTGTTGGTTTCTTTGGACTCTATGCAGGGATATATATTGATAGTTATCATCGAAGGATTTGTAGAGATAATAGAGTTAACTCATACCATGGATATATAATGCATGGAGGATGATTTCAATCATAAATAATTCATTAGGAACGCATAAGGATTATAAGGCAGGTTAAGCATTTTATATACTCTCTCAAGGAAATACCTAGTGAAATGATTAATGCAGTTAAATGGGCTCTCATACCACTTTTAGGCTAGGAGTGGGAAGAAAAGTAACTCCACACTTGATGTGATTTTCATTATCATGATAGGTGAATATATACATAAATAAATGATTGTTGGTCTTCCCCAACGGTTGACCCTTCCTATCACCTACGACTCTTCATATTTACATCTTCTGTTACAAGTAACATAATCTCAAGGATTGTGTGTCAAACACTTCAAACTTTCTATTGCATCTATTAGATAAAACAAGGTCATCATCAAGTCATAAAGGATTAGGGTTTGAATAGTTACTTAAAATAATATCTTGACTAGTTGCAGTTCTAGTATTAAAGTCTCCTTACATTGGAATATTACCTTTGTTTTTCATATTGTAGATATCTTGATCTAAGATTTTGTAGGGAAATTTTTTATTTAGATTGTTTTTTGTATAAAAAGTAGAGTTAATAGGTGTGAAATAACATATTTCTCTGTAAATTATATTCTTATCATTAATATTTTATATCTACATCAATATGTACTAATTGAGAGGATCTTTCTTATGAATCCTAATGTGAGGAGAGATGTTTGTTTTTATGTAACAATCTATGCTTCCAACCCCTCTATAGGAGAACTTATTGTTCCATGTTGACCATGAAACAAATCCTTCTATATTAGGGACCTTAGATTCTTCATGCTCCCAAGTTTCAACCAAGAAAATACTATGACTCTCACTTGAGATCCAACTTATTATAGGCCCTTTACTCCATGGAAAAGAAAAACAATTCCAAGAGAGGATCTGGAGTGCCACAAATTGCTATTTATTGTTATCTTTTTTGTCTCTATCCCTAATAATATCCTTTTGATATTCTAAAAGATTTCCCATTTCCCTTCCTTCCTCACTTCTTTCACCTTTTGAAATTTCTTCCTTAATTCATCTTGGTCCTCTGGAATGAGGTCTTCATTGATAAATATCCATGACCCTTTCAAATGGTCATTACAACATACCTTAACCTGAATCAACCTATATATTTTTTCAATTATTTTTCCCAACTTTTTTGCTTACATGAATCAAGTTGTCTAAATTTGTGATTTATTTTTTGTTCTTCCTTGACTATTGTGAGGATGTCCTCATCTTTCTTCTATTTTACAATGGAAATTATGAGGTTCAAGAATGTTTTGTTATGTTCATGTTCTAATTCTATGAGATTTCTCATTTCATCTTTGATGGGTTTGATATCCAACTTAGGTTCTAAATGATTTACAACCAAATTGCTAATTACCTTTTCTTATAGCTCTCTAATCGTGTCCCTAAGATTATGATTTTTTTCAACATCTCCCTAGTAGGTTTATTGTTTTTTTCTTGAATTTGTTTTTCTATTTCTTGTAATCTAGCCTCAATTTTCCAGAGCTCACTCTCTAACCCTAAAATTGTATTTTCTATTGTTGTCTCCATCCTATCTTCAAAGGATTTAAATTTATTATGAAGCATTGTTTCCAGCTATATTCTTCCAACAATCAATCAATCAATATATATATATATATATATATATATATATTTTCCTCTCAACATATCTCACATATTGGAGTGAATTGATTGTCTACACAATCACAATAAGAAAAACGAAAAACCAAAATGAATGGATGAAACACAATATACAAAATGAAGCATGGAGATTTAATTATTTAAAGTGAGTGCATCTATTAATTCAACGTCCACTTGCATGCTGTAGTTTTCCGTCATGCTAGTGATAATATAGCTATCTGTTATGAGCCACCAACACATTGTGTTCATTACTAAATAACTAATCCCTACAACTTTATGTTTCTATTTCCTTTTTCCATTGCATCTTGTATGTACACGAATAGACATTGAGGAAGTTGGTGCAATTTGAGATCTTGAAGAGCGACATGTGATAGTCTCTTTCTTTGATAGACAATGAGGAAGTTGGTGCAATTTGAACTATTGAATAGTGATATGTTGTCATCTATTTATTTTTAGGAGTGCAATTAATTTTGATGGTGGTGGTGGTTATTAACATCTACTTGTGATTAAATTTGGTTTATCACAGTTGAAGAAATGTAAATAATTATATAGATTTCTTTAGAATTTTATTTTTTCGTTCCAAAAGCTTTAACAGAAACATTCTTCATTCACCCTAGTTTTGATGAGTTAAAACTTTAGGAAGTTGATGAATTAAAAGGTTAGATGATGGCGATTAACATCTACTTGTGACTAAATTTGGTTTATTAGAGTTGAAGAAATGTAAAGAATTACATGGTTTTCTTTAAAAAAATTATATTTTTATTCCAAGAGCTTTAAGAGAAGCATTCTTAATTCACCATAGTTTTGATAAGTTAAAAAAATTAAGAAGGTGATGAGATAAAAATTTAGGAAGGTCTATGTTCTAATAAGTATTTTGAAAATAAGAGTTAAAGATAGTTTAAGAAAAAAAAAATCATCTTAACCATCTTTATGTCACAAAGATGACTTTAACCATCGCGATGAATTTAAGAAAGGTAAGTAATTATATGGATTTCTCTAAAAAAATAAAATTGTTTAAAAAGGTTTAAGAGAAGTTCACCATAGTTTTGATGGGTTAAAAGGTAAGGAAGAAGATTGTATAACAAATATTTTGAAATTGTGATTTAAAGATATTCTAAAAGAGTGTTTTTCATTTTCAACCATTTTGATGTCATAAAGGTGACAAATTATTTCAACCCTCAACGTTTTAAGAATTGTTCAATGCCCTACTTCACTATAGACTTTGTGAGAGTTTATTCTTTTTTAATGATGTTGATTTTCTTCTTAAAATTAGTCAAAATAAAAAGAATACTTAAATGACCTTTTAAATTAGGGTTGATCATTTTTTTATTCTCCAATTCTTTATGGTAGCACAATATTTAAAAAAAAATTATCTTCCAAATTATTTATCTTATGCTTAATTAGAATGTTACTACTAAGTTTAAAAACATTGATGGATGGTTGAAAGAGATTAACTACAATATTGGAGTCAAACAAGGTTGTCCCTTGTCCCTTACCCTTATTGGCATGACATATACATTGACAACTTAAAAGATTGTTTGGAAAAAATAGGTTGTGTCATCCCGACTCTCAATGGTATAGTCATCAATCTTCTTCTTTATGTTGATTATATCGTTCTTATGGAAATGATTCCCCATGATCTTGAAAACCAACTAAGAATCCTCGAGGATTTTTGCTCCAATATGGGTACGACTTTAATATTGATAAGACTAAGGTCATGATTATTAAATCCAATGAAATCACTTATGATACCTTTTTATATGACAACAACAACTTGGAGGAAGTGGCTTCATAAAAATATCTTGGAATTGGTATTCACCACAAGATCAACTGGAATCATAGCATTGACAAAAGGATTATTGGGGGATGAAAATTTTATTATGGGCTTGAAAACAATTGTAATTCAGTTTATCTTTGGATTTGAGATAAGAATAAACTCCTCTTTGAGACTCTGGTTACACTTTTTATTCTTTATGGATGTGAAGTCTGGGGTTGTAATATCACTCGTGAATCCTAGTGAAAGAGAGAGAAAATACAAAAGAATTTTATAACCTATAATCTCAAAATTAAAGGAAATACACCCTACCCCATCCTCCTCTTAGAAGAAAGTCTCTCCCCCATTGAGAGAACGACTATGACTAGATACCTAATGTATAAGAGCAAGTTAAATAACATGGAAGACAATAGGCTTCCTAAAATTGCTTCAAAATCGAGTCGGACCGCCATGAACTCAAGCGAGGATGACATAAACATGCCCAATATTGGCTAAACTATTGGGGAATCATGGAAGACACCATTTTGCAGAATAAAGATATTATTAAAATATCATCAAATCAAAATTGTGAAGGTATTATAAGGATGTAATCAACCCTAACCTAAAAATTCAAAATTATCTATGTGTTTTGACGAGTGTAAAGAAAAAAATAAACATTATAAGAACAAATTCTCATGAGCTCCATAGTGAAATTGGGCATTGGTCAATTCATAAAAAGGCATGGGATGAAACAGTGTGTCACCTTTGTGACACTTAGAAGGTTGAATATGAAAAACACTTTCTCTTAGATTGTCCATCCTATACTCACATTAGATCTCATTTTCAAAATATTTGTCACACTACCAATCTTCCTAACTTCTTAACTCAACAAAACTATGGTGATCTTGAAAAACTTTCTCTTAGTATTTTTAGAGCATAGAAACAAAATTCTAAAGAATTGCAAGTAATCATTTACCCTCTTAAGATCCGATAGACCAATTTTGTCTTAGTGGAGGTTAATCATCATCATCATCATCATTAAGTACTTAATGAAAATTGAAAAACATATTAACATATTAAATGTGATTTAAAATATTAAAAAGTACAAAGGAAAAGGTGTTTTTGACGTGAAAGGTTTAATTATCAAAACAGTCACAAGAAAATCCAACTCCGTTAATTTGTGTGGCGACGACGCTATCTAGATGCACATGGGCAAGTCGTACACCACCAAGATCTTGCAATTAGGCAATTTAAAACGTGTACAGAATGATGACATAATCTACCAAACAAATAAATTTAAAGGTTGAGATCACACATTTGGCCAGCTTTAAAGCATAGATGATGGCATATAACATAGATGATGACACAATATGCCATCCAAACAAATAAATGAGAACAATAGATAACATCTTCTTAAAAAATTATATTATATTTATACGAAACAAAATACAAAGTTATTATCCATTCATTAAAAAACATTTTTTATTTTATTTTATAAAATAAAAATATATTTTAGTATCTAAAAAATTATTATTTTTATAAATTATAAATATTTTTTATTTTTTATAAATTATAAATTAATAAAATTAAATTTAGAAAATACTATACAAATAAGAAGGAATAACGAACTTTTCTTGTCAAGAACTAGTCAAAAATAGGTGTTTCGGGTAAAAACGTCATAAATTATTTATAACAGATCTAAATTCCATAATACCAAATGTTTTGGTTAGAGTACAGTCTGTTGTATGTTGTGTAATAGTTTAAAAGTGATTCAACAAATATTCTATGTGGGGCACGCTCTACAAGGTCACTCTCTAGAATAAGCCAAAATTCAGCAAAGTATGCCATTTTTGCTATAACTACTTTTCTGAGAGATTTCAAGTAGTGAAACCTGGAGGAATTTCATAAAACACACTGAATAAAATTGTATATCATTTTCATATATTTATTCATTACAGGTACAAAGTTATGATTATTTCAAGTTAGGATTGTTGACTAATCCAAAACTAGTCATGTGAGACTATAGAAAAGTTTGATGTAAATGCTATTCTCTTGTTGTTTAAAGTTAAGGAAGGTTTGCAGGTATGTGATCATATACACCAGGTCTATTTCATAGTTATAAATCATATTTAGATGATGAAATTGATGAGGGATTTTGGTTGAGGTACAAGTTGGGTACATGGTTGAGACAAGTAGTTAATGAGTTGGCACATACATGAGGTGTATAGTTGATGATGTTGGTACATATTGATGAGTCATAGTTGATGAGTAGTTGACACATGATTGGTACATACTTGGTACATGGTTGGTTTCACTTGTCTATGGTACAGGTTGATTACAGATTGTTTGGTACATGTTTATTAGAGATTGTTTGGTATAGTTTGGTGCATGGTTGATGCACTTGTTTATGGTACAAGTTGATTATAGGTTGAGGTACAGGTTGATGCATGGTTTAGGTTTATTGGTACAGGTTTAAAGCGGTATATCTCATAGTGATATTGTGGCAGTGGATCCATCATTCTACTTCTACTTCAGGGCAGTTGGATGGGGAAAGGACATGTGGTTGTAGCCACCTTTCGGTTGTAGCCAGAGAACATAGGGGGTTGTAGCCTCCTTCTGGTTGTAGCCAGAGAATTGGGGATTTGGATCTTCCCTCAAGTTGTAGTCTAAGAAACTAGAGGGTTCGAGCCTCCTTCCAGTTGCAGCTAGAAAACAAAGGAAGTTGGTGCTTCCAATGAATGTAATTCTTCAAGACATATAAGAAAAAGCATTATGTGGTTTTCTCCTGATTTGGGTTTTCACGTAAAATATTGGTGTATTGTGTATGCGTGTGATTGTTCATTTATTATTGCTCATTATTGGATAATAATTCTACATTGATATAACACTTGGTTTATTTGAAGAAAAAGGATTATAATTGTGCTACTACTGATTCACCCCCCCTCTTAGTAATCCAACAATTGGTATTAGAACAGGTTCCTTCATAAATCAATTTAACCACTGAAAGGTCGATCATGGAGAGTACCAACTTGTATAAAAATGGAATACCACAGTTTGGTGGACAAAAGTATGTTTTTTGGAGCATAAAGATGAAGACATATATACAAGCACGAGGATTTCAAGTTTGGAAATCAATTGTAGATGGATACACAGTACTAACAGTTCCACCAACAAATGACAAAGCAACGAAACTTGGTGAGAATAATTCCAAAGCCAAAAATGCACTTTTGAATGGTCTGAGTGATACAGTATTCACCAAAGTTGCACATTATAAATCAGCTAAAGAGATTTGGGACAAGATTTGAAATATTTATGAAGGAGATACAAAAGTCAAAGAAGCAAAGCTTTAAACTTACAGAGGTCAGTTCGAACAACTAAAAATGAAGGAAGATGAGAATGTTTCATCCTACTTCTTATGAGTCGATGAAACAGTGAATGCAATCATAGGATTGGGAGAAGAAATCGAAGAATATGTAATTGTTCAAAAGGTACTAAGATATCTTCCTATGAGATTTAACCCTAAGATATCAGCACTAGAAGAAATATTGGATCTAAACTCAATAAGCATGGACGAACTACATGGAATCTTCATAGCATATGAAATGAGAACTGAACATGAAAATCCATATGTAAAAGAAGCAGCCTTCAAAGCATCCAAGATATCAAAGAAAAAGAAAAAGGAACAAGAATAATATAGCAGCAGTAGTAACGTCTAGGAAGATGATGAACAAGTGGCCAACTTCGTCAAAAGACTGAACAAGGGAACCAATGGTAGGTATAGAGGTAATATTCCTTTAATTTGTTTTAATTGTGATGGTATTGGTCATTTTGCTAACAAATGTACTTATAAGAAAAAGAGAAATGATGAAGGTTACTCAAAAGGAAAGCACACATATAAAGGAAAAATAACTACAAAGAAAGTTTTCAAGAAAAGCTTATCCACCAAAGAAGACATCTCATCATCAGATGAAGATGAAGTCAGTGACAATGATATAGTAAGAGTTCTATTCATGGCAGTAAAAGACTCTGACAAACAAGACTCTGAAGAAGAATATGAAGAAGTCGAAGAAGAAATTGAAGAGGCAAAAGTTGACTATCGAGAAGAATTAACGTGTGCCATAGAAGTTAGCAGAATAGAAAAGAAGAAAAGAAAGAGACTACAATAAGAACTAGACAAGAAAAAGGACACTCGAGAACTAGAACAAATGATCACAAAATTGAAGGTTCAAATAGAGGAAGATAAAAGAATTGAAGAAGCACTCAAAGAAAAGCTAGAAGAAAAGGATAGAATCATGGGAAAGTTGGAAGCAAAGATTGTCACACTAAGAAAGGATATTCAAAAGAAAAATATGCAGAATAGCTCAAAAGTTTTGGATGACATTATCAATAGTTGAAAATCTCATCTTGACAAGATCGGACTTGGATACAATTAGACAGAAAAGCGATCAAGCTCCAAAACAACAGAGCAAGAAACATATCCAAAAAGCTATGCAGAAATAATCAAAGGGGATAGAAGGATATACAAGGAAGATTATAGGGATACTCCTCCACCAAGAAGAGTCAGATTTAAGAATCAACAACAGATAGATAAGCCTCAAGAAGAAGAAGAATTCATAAGATCACCTCCTTTCAAAAGATCTTCAACTCCCAGGTATCAAACTATATTTTTTGGTTTATGTTATGCATGTAATAATTTTGGACATAAAGATGTGAATTGTAGAGCTAACAATGGGAACAATAACAACTTTAAGAATCATACACAAAGGAGTTGTTCAAGAAGACCTAGTGAAACACAGAGAAGAAGTTACAACATGTTTGAATCCTTGAGCACTGAAGTGGAATGTTACAAATGTAACAATTTTGGACATGTGTCCAAAGATTGCAAAATGACAATCCCTCCTAAATAACCTCAACAAAATAACAACAGTCACAGACATGAACCTCAAAAAATGACATGGATAAGAAAGCAAGATCAGTATAGAAATGAAGAATGCACAATTTCTCTACAAGATAAGCAGAAGAAACGATGTTTGTATGTTGACAGTGGGTGTTCAAAACACATGACAGGTCATACAAACAAGTTTATTACATTACAAAAGGAAAGATATGGATCAATCTCCTTCGGAAATGATGATTCAGCCAAAATCATTGGAAAAGAGACAGTCTGAATTGGGAACAAGAATGAAAAGAAAGAAAATGTTCTACTAGTAGAAGACATGAAAAATAATATTCTAAGTGTGATTCAAATGTGTTACCAAGGTCATAAAGTTACTTTTGATTAAAAAAAGTGTGAGATAAGAAAATAAGGTTCAAGGAAATTGGTCTCTACAGCTGCAAGAACTTTAAGAAAAATATATGTGTTAAGTGAAATTGGAAAGGAAAAGTGTTGTATAGGAAAGGAAGATGAATGTTGGCTATGGTGCAAAAGAATGGGTCACATACATTTTGATAACTTTGTCAAAGTCATCAAAAGAGAAGCAGTCGGAGAAATTCCCCAGATCACGAAACCAACCAACACTTTATGTAAGCATTGTCAACAATGAAAGAAAACAAAGACCAGGTTCAAATAAAATGAATATTCAACAACAAGACCACTAGAAATTGTGCATATCAATCTAGTTGGACCAACTAGAACAAAGGGATTAAAAGGTGAGAAATATTTTATGTTATTAGTTGATGATTTTAAAAGAATGACAGCAGTTTGCTTTCTCAAGAATAAGTCAAAAGATTTTGAAAAATTCAAGATCTACAAGGAAATGGTTGAATATGAAATGGATTCAAAAATCAAATGTTTGAGATCTGGTAATGGAGGAGAGTTCACCTCAAAGGAATTTATCAACTATTTCATCAATCATGGAATAAAAAGAAAATTCTCAGTTGCTAGGACACCTCAACAGAATGGAGTTGTTGAAAGAAAGAATAGGACAGTACAGGAAATGGCTTGAACAATGCTAATGGATTCAAAATTGAAAGATATTTTTTGGACGCAGGTAGTACATACAACAATTCACATTCAAAACAGAGTGATGCTCAGAAACAACATTGACAAAACTCCTTACGAACTATGGAAAGGAAGACCAACAATTGTAAAGAACTTCAGAGTTTTTGGAAGCAAATGCTATATCAAAAGAGAAGATGGCGGAATGAACGAATCGACAAAGGAGTACTTGTTGGTTACTAAAAGGATACAAAGGAGTACTTGTTGGTTACTCAAAGGAGACAAAGGAGTATGTAAAGGATATGCACAGGTTGAAGGAATCGACTTTGAAGAGACATTTGCCCCAGTTTCCAAAATGGAAGCAATCTGTTTTCTTTTAGCTTATGCATGCTCCAAAAATATTAAAATGAATGAAATGGACATAAAATCGTCTTTTCTAAATGGGGAACTTGAATAAGAAGTCTACATTGAACAACCAGAAGGATTTTAGTTGTCAGAAAATGCAGATTATGTGTGTAAATTAAAGAAGGGCTTGTATGGTCTAAAACAGGCTCCTAGAGCATGGTACTCTAGACTGGATAAGTATCTGCAGCAGGCAGGGTTCAGAAAAGGAAGTTCATACAACAACCTCTACATCAAGGTAAGTCAAGGTAATATTTTGTTAATTGAATTTTATGTTGATGATATTATTTTTGGTAGTGATGATGACAGCTTAAGCCAGAAATTTGCAAAAGATATGCAGAATGAATTTGAAATGTCGTTACTTGGAGAACTATCTTTCTTTCTTGGACTTCAGGTATGCCAAAGCAACCAAGGAATTTTTATTTATCTAACCAAGTATATCAGAAAAATGCTAAAAAGGTTTGGTATGGAATATTGCAAACCAGTTATCACTCCCATGCAAACCAGTTCCAAGTTGAGCAAAGATGATGATTTGAAGTATACATATTAGAGGAAATGTAGGTCAATGATTGGAAACCTACTTTATGTGAAAACATCCAAACCAGAAGTAATGCAAACAATTAGATAGGTGGAATTATTTCAAGCAGCGCCAAAGGAATCACATGTATTAGCAGTGAAGAGGATTTTCAGATATCTCAAAGGAACATAAGGGTTTGGATTATGGTATCCAAAAGGAAAGGATCTATCACTTATTTCTTACACAGATGTAGATTAGGTAGGTTGTATTGATGACAAATGAAGCACCAGTGGAGAAACATTCTACTTGGGTGAGTGTTTAGTATCATGGCTAAGCAAGACACAATCATTAATATTCTTATCTACAGTCAAGGCAGAGTACACTACAACAACATCATGTTGTACACAGGTTCTTTGGATGAAACAAACTCTGACAGATATACAGGTTGGGTATGATGAGTCCATTCCAATATATTGTGATAATACAAGATCCATCAGTATCTCAAAGAATTTGGTGATGCACTCCAAGATGAAGCACATTCCAATCAAGTATCACTTTTTACGGGAACAGGTTGCAGAAAAGAACATTAGAGTTGAGTATGTGGGCACAAAAGAAAAAGTGGCAGACATCTTTACAAAACCACTTCCATGGGAAGCCTTTGAGTATCTTTGCCAAAGACTCAGAGTTATTTCTACTCCCAAATTAATTGTTTTGAATGTTTATCTTATATGTCTTATATCTACACGAGGAAGCACCATAAGAAGACAATTCAGTCAGGGGGATCATCCTTGGATGGAAAGACACCTTTGCCATTGATGACAAAGGGGGAGAGATTTATTAGATGTAGAGGACAGAGGAATGGTTCCAAGGGGAGAAAATTTATCAGATACAGAGGACAAAGGAATGGTTCCAAGGGGAGCATGAGTGATATGATTTTAGTATTGCATCAGAGTGTTTCAATCAATGTCAAAAGGGGAGATTGTTGATTAATGTTGGTTGTCATTGATGTCAACCCTTGAAGAAAGACCGGTAGCACAAAGGTTGGGTAATGGACCCAAGATTGTTTGATGTAAATATGACTCATTATTGTCTTTTCATGGTTGATAATAAGTATAAATGAATGAAATCCAAAGTGGTCCCCTTATGGTGAAATCCCTCACGGGAAGACACTTTGCGGATTGAATTATCCTAGAAGTATGGTTAGAGAACCCATACTTATTTGTGGAGTAATGAGATGAAGGTCAGTGAATTTGTCAGTGAAACTATCCTATATGGATATTTCTTGTCATGCCATTTCTGGTGGTATGTGGAACGTCACATAACTCCTCACAGTTAGAGAGTTATGGCCATGAGAAGTTGGAGAACCCAGGTTTGGGTAATGGACCCAAGTTTGTTTGATGCATAATGGTATGATTTTTTATATATTTTCAAGTAATACTATTCTATATGGATGGTACATGTCATTGCATTTCTATTGGTATGTGGAACGTCACATAACTTCTCATGGTTTGAGATTTATGGCCTTACGAAGTTGGAGGACCCTCATATGTCATCTAGAAGCCCCAAAAGGTCAAAGTAGTCAAAGTGGTTTAAGAAAATTTAAAAGGTAAATAATAAAGTGAAGTGATGAGTATATTATAATTCAAAGTGAATAAAAAATAAACTATTTCAATAATAAATTTAATGGAGAAATTAGAAGTGGGTTAACCCTAAAATAAGGAAAGTGGGCAAAGTGACCTAGAAGATGTTTTTAAGGAAGCTACTTGGAGAGTATAAATAAGAGGAAAGGATCTCTCATTTTAGAAAAAGTTGAGCATATTGAATACCTATAGTTGTATGAGGTAACAAAAGGATATCTAAGCTGAATTTCCGAGGGAAGGTGAAAAAAACAAGGCTGGAATTCAAGAAAGGATAAATTCTTTTGATGATGTTTTCTAAGGTATGTTATTTACAGGTCATCTCACCATTTTCATAATAATTTTTATTCTAGAATGATTCAAATCGTGAAATTCATATTCCATTGAGGAAACATATCCAAGTATCTGTGGTAAAAATTCATCTTGTGGGTCATTGTATTTTTGGAGTTACACTCCATGGAAAATAGGGTTTGTGGCTAGTCCTGAATCTAGTCAAATACAGGGGTTTCAGGTAAAAACGCCATAACTTCTTCATAACAAATCCCAATTCAGTAAGAACAAATTTTTTGGTTATAGTATATTATTTAGTATGTGGTGCGACATTTTTAGTCGATTCAACAAATATTCCATGTGGGGCACGCTCTACAAGGTCGCTCTCTAGAATAAGCCAGAATTCAGCAAGGTATGTCATTTTTTCTATAACTACTTTTCTGAGAGGTTCCAAGTAGTGACACCTAGAGGAATTGCATAAAAAACATTGAAGAAAATTGTATATCATCTTTAGATATTTATTCATTACAGGTACAAAGTTATGATTATTTCAAGTTAGGGATGTTGACTAATCCAAAACTAGTCATGTGAGACTAAAGAAATGTTTGATGTAAATGCTAGTCTCTTGTTGTTTAAAGTTAAGGAAGGTTTGCAGATATGTGATCATATACACCAGGTCTATTACAGAGTTATAAATAATATTTGGTTGATGAAATTGATGAGGGATTTTGGTTGAGGTACAAGTTGGGTACATGGTTGAGACAAGTAGTTGATGCATTGGGACATACATGAGGTGTATAGTTGATGATGTTGGTACATATTGATGAGTCATATTTGATGAGTAGTTGACACATGATTGGTACATACTTGGTACATGGTTGGTTGCACTTGTTTATGGTATAGGTTGATTACATATTGTTTGGTACAGGTTGGTGCATGGTTGATGCATTTGTTTATGGTACAAGTTGATTATAGGTTGAGGTACAGGTTGATGCATGGTTGATTCATGGTTCAAGTTTATTGGTACAGGTTTACAATGGTATATCTCACAGTGATAGTGTGATAGTGGTTCCATCATTCTGCTTCTACTTCAAGGTGGTTGGATGGGGCAAGGAAAAGTAGTTGTAGCCACCTTCTGGTTGTAGTTAGAGAACATAGGGGGTTGTAGCCTCCTTCTGGTTGTAGCTAGAGAATTAGGGAGTTGGAGCTTCCCTCGGGTTGTATCCTGAGAAACTAGGGGGTTGGAGCCTCCTTCCAGTTGCAACCAGAAAATAAAGGAAGTTGGTGCTTCCAATGATTGTAATTCTTCAAGACTTATAAGAAAAAGCATTATGTGGTTTTCTCCCGATTTGGGTTTCCACGTAAAACACTAGTGTACTATGTCTGTGTGTGATTGTTCATTTCTTATTGCTCATTATTGGATAATAATTCTACATTGATATAATACTTGGATTATTTGAAGAAAAAGAATTATAATTACGCTATTACTAATTCACCCCCCCTCTTAGTAATCCAACTGTTCAATGGATAAAATTGTGGTGGGGAAAACTACATGTATGAGATACAAATGGTTTCACAGGGTTTCCTAGAAAACAAAGTTTGTCCCTTGTTGGAAACATTTGTAACCCATTTTGGTACCCCTCAAGTAGTACTGCATCAGATAGAATCTATACATGGACATCACTCTCATGTACCGATAGGTATATCAAGAGTCCCCTAGGTCTCCTAAAATGATCCTTAGATCAATTGTTCTTCCACCTGACTGATGTAGTTCCACTGAGAACAACACTCGGGAAGATACTCTCTAGTAACTGGGTAATCAGGTATTATGGATAAGAGTATGGTTGAGCATCCTTAGTCAGTTCCCTAAGATAATGATCCAAGTCCTATTGTTCAACCCCGCATGTATATCAGATAACTATAGCACACAACAAACCCTTGTCCATAGGCACCCTAAGAACCATAACATAGGGGGAACATACTAGACAAGGAACATAAAGGATATTTTGGTTGCGCAAAATTTCCTCCTTCATTCTGGTTGCGAAATTACTACACATTTGTGCCTATTAAGAATTTGGGCATTTCGACACTGCAGTATTATTCAAGTCAGAGTATAACTCTACAAGAGTAAAATAAATAAATAAAAGGAGTATAGTGGTCGCTCCAACACCCTTATTTGGGTAGTTCCACCCACCCTTCTTGACACCCTTATTTGACACCTATCCCACTGCATTACTCTTTTCACCATTATCACTATCATATATATCATTTCTCCATCATTTTTCTATGGATCCACTTCCCATCCCTGGCACCCCTCATTCTAAAATGGAAACCACTTGCAAGAAAGAAATAATTCACCTATAAGAAGGATCCAAACAACAAGGGGACAACATCCTAAGAGTGACTTCATAAATTGCTTCCACCAATTCTAAATTGGCAACATTCGAGGTCAACGTTACATGAAAAATTGTAGCAGTTAAGGGAAAATTTGCCTTCCTCACCACTTCTCTCAACCAATGGTTAAAATAATCCCTTTTCTCTCCCTCCTCTCAAAAAACTTCACACTATGAAGGTGAGGACTCTTCCCATAATATTTACTTTTGTTCCAACTGCCTTCATCCTGACCCTCGTCTTCCAAGAGTTGAGGTGAACAAATTTGATGGCTTAGATCCCATACGATGGATCACTCAAATGAAAAATTATTTCTCCTAGCATGGAATTACTGATGAGTTGGCCAATTTTTTTTATGGTGTCCTATATCTTGATCTTGAATGATGGAAATGGAGGCCATGATGTAGAAAGAAACATTAAAAGTATGGTTCTTGGACATAGTTTTTTGGACAGTTCTATGAATGCTTTGACACTTACAACCACTATTTATTTCATTTTACCAAGTTGAAACAATTTTGCATGGTGGAAGACTTTATATCTACCTTTGAACACTTGGATTTTCAAATGAAGGGCATGTCAGATGATTTCATCAGAGAATTATTTCTCAATGGCCTCAAGGATGAAATTTGCACCCAATTCCTAATGAATCTCCCTCGAACTTAGTTGGAAGCTACTCAATGAGCCAAAGAATATTAACATATTGTTTCCACCTAAAACCTCAAATCCTCATTTATTCCTCACACTCTACCTACCAATACTACCCCTGCTACCACTCCTCTCAAGATCTAGCAATTAACTCGGGAAGAAATGGTTTAATTCCAACTCAATGGTACTTTCTATAATTTTGATGAAAAATATTTTCCAAGGAACAAGTGTAAAGAACACAAAATTTTATGGCCACTTTGAAGGATGTTTCTAATGAATATGTTAAGGTTTCACCTGAGGAAGAACTAACCCAAGAATATCATCTTACCTCTCCCTGTTACCCTCCCAAAGTTGAAGCATTGATTTCACAGAATGCTCTAACTGGATTTTGTACTCCCCAAACCTTGAAATTGATTGATTACATTAAGAACATGAAATTCGTCATCTTAGTTGACAGTGGCAACAATCATAATTTCATTCATCGTCGCCTTTCCCAAGAAATCAATTGTTATATTTGTGTTGTCCACAATTTTCAAATCATGATTGTTAATGGTGGTCCCATGAAATGTGGGGGGCATTGTGAAAATGTGTGCCTATAAATTGGTCATTATAAATTGAAATCTCACATGTTTTCTATTAACATGGGTGGTTGTGACATCATGCTTGGTGTTGAATGGCTACGCACTCTAGGCCCCATAACCATGAATTTTAAGGATTTGACTATGTAAATCCAACATGAAGGCCAACAGTATAAATTCCAAGGAATTACAACAGGATCTTCAGAGATCATTAGCTCCCACCACATGGAAAAGTTACTAAAAAAAGGTCATTCAGGCATCATTTCCCAACTCCATTCCATTCAAGTAGTTGAGACTCCCCCTTTGCACCCTGAACTTCAATCTATCCTTTACCAATATCACATTATTTTCCAAACTCCCCAATGCCTTCACCCCTCACACATCAACCATTACCGCTCCAATACTTTGATTCCAAGCAATCTTCCTCCCAATGTGCACCCTTATCTCCATCATTTTTCTCAAAAATATGAAATTGTGAAAATTGTCCAAGAATTGTTTTAAGTAGGTGTTATTCGTCCAAGTACCAACTCCTATTCTTCCCCTATTGTCATGGCCCTCAAGAAGGATGGAACTTGGCACATGTGTCCTGATTTTTGTGCCCTCAACAAAATTACCATCAAGGAAAAATTTCCCATTCCTATGATAGATGACCTTATCAATGAACTTGGTCAAGATCAATACTTTACCAAACTTGACCTTTTTTTCTAGATACCACCACATACATATGAAAGAGGAAGACATTCCCAAGATTGCATTTCACACTCATGAGGGGCACTATGAGTTATAGATCATTCCCTTTGGTCTCTATAATTCCCCCTCAACTTTTCAAAGTCTCGTGAATCATGTCTTTCATCCTTTCCCATGTCACTTTGTGTTAGTCTTCTTTGATGATATTTTCATCTATAGTAAAAATTGGCAATCCCATCTCACCCATGTGGATCAAGTTGACCATCTCCTCTCCAAGCACAAGTGTTTCCTCAAATAGTCTAAATGTGATTTTGGCATCTTTGAAGTTGAGTACTTGGGTCATATATTTGGCAAGGATGGTGTAGGGGTGGATCCTAAGAAAATTGAAGCTATGCAGAATTGGCCTCACCCTAAAATTCTACATGGCTTCCTAGGTTTAACAGGATATTATTGCAAGTTTGTTCATAGTTATGGAAACATTGTGGCTCCTCTAAAAAATCTCCTTAAAAACAATGATTTCAATTGGACTTCAGTCGTTGACCAATCCTTCCAAGCCTTGAAAGAAGATATGTGAACTACTCATGTACTGGCCCTACATGACTTCACCAATACCTTTGTTTTGGAATGTGATGCATAAGGGAGAGGAATAAGGGAAGTCTTTATGCAAGATGAATGACCTTTGGCATTCACTAGTAAACAATTATCAAACCGGCATTTGGGCCATTTTGTTCATGAAAAGGAAATGTTGGTTATTTTTCATGTAGTGGATATATGGTGCCCTTATCCATTGGGATGTCACTTCCAAATCAAAACAGATCATCAAAGAATCAAGTACTTCTTCGAACAATAGATTTCATCCCCAAAGTAACAAAAATGGGTGACCAAGTTATTTGGATATGCTTATGGCATCATTTACAAGAAGGGAAAATAAAATGTGGTGGTTCATACTCTTTCCATGAAATATGAAGAAGAAGGGTCCCTCTTTTCCCTTTCATTCCTTGTGGCTAATTGGCTTCAAGATATTCGTCAGGAATGGTTGAAAGACCCCAAAATTTCCATCCTAATCCAACAACTACAAAAATATCCCCAATTTACTCATGAGAACTCTTGGCACAATGATGAGTTTCACTATAAAGGTCGCATATATTGAAGAAAATGGTGGGCCCTTAAAACCATAGTTCTCTCTAAGTTTCAGGTTTCACTTACCATAGGTCCTTTAGGTTTTACCAAAAATTATAAATGGGTCAAACATTATTTCTTCTTGGACGGTATGAAAAAGGACATTCACACCTTTGTGGTTGAATGTGGCACAATTCAACGCAATAAGGGTGAGACTATCAAACCTCTGGGAAAACCTCAATAGATTCCACTTTCACCTACTATTTGGATGAATATTTCTATGAATTTCATTGTTGGCTTTCCCAAATCAGGAAATAATTCAGCCATCATAGTGGTAGTCGATCCTATTTCCAAACATGCTCATTTTTTTTCTCTTCAACGCCATTCACCGCATCCACAGTGGGTCAATGTTTTATGGATAATATCTTCAAAATCCATGGAATGATTCATTCTATTGTTTCTGACTAACATCTAAATTTTACCAACAAATTATCGAAGGAATTATTTAGGCTTATGGGAACCCAAGTGCATTTGATCACATCACATCATCCCTAGACTGATGGCCAAATGAAAGTGATCAACAAATTTTTGGAAACATATTTGAGGTGTTTTGCATCTGACATACAAAAATAGCAGGTTTAGTGGTTACCACTAGTTTAATGGTGGCACAACACGTCTTACCATATTTCCACTCGCATGACTCCCTTTGAAGCCATGTATGGACATAAGCCACCATAGATTATTCCATACATGTCGAGTGTCTCAAAGGTTTAGGAGATTTATCGTACTCTTACAATATGCATGACCATTCTCCATAATCTCAAAGAAAATGTGTTCATGGATCAGAATTACATGAAGCAACATGTAGATCAGGGTCATTTTGAATGTCAATTTGTTGAAGGGGACTAGGTGTTTCTTCATCTACAACTGTACAAGAAGAATTCACTAAAATCCCAACAACTTCATAACCTTTCCCCCAAATTTTATTGTCCTTATACTATTCTCAAATGAATGGGACTAGTGGCATATCAGTTAGCCTTTCCCAGTCACTCCAAGCTACATCATGTTTTTCATGTCTTGTGCCTAAAGAAAGTGATTAGCACCAAGTGTCACACACAAACCAAACTACCATATTTGGATGAAGAAGGTTCCCATTTAGTTGCAGAAAAAACTGTATTGTACCATCACAAGAATCATCTCCATCATCACACCATCAATTTTTAGTTCAATGGAAGGATAATCCACCACAAGATTCCACCTAGGAGATGGCTACAATTCTGCAACAATTTCCTCATCTTATGCCTTGAGGACATGGCTCTTTCTCAAGTGATAGGGAATCTTAGGGACCTAACCTCCCTAACCCCTCACGTAAATAGAATAATATATTTTCCATGTAATAAAGGCCGACATTAGTCAATAAGGCCTATTTAATAAATATGAGCAAGTCAATGTAAGAAGACCTACTAGAAGCTTCCACTTCTAGAAAGATCTTCCTCTAAGATGTTCTTTAGAAGACAGAATTAGTATAAATAAGAGTAGGATGCATGAGAAAGATTTTTCTTGAGAATCATTTTAATAGAGATTTTCTCTACTAGAGGTTTCCCCCTCAAAGAGGCAAGTGAACATTGCTTTCCTGAAAAAATGTATTATTTTTGGTACTTCTCTTCTCAATATCTTGTTGTTCCCTTAATATCTATTGAATATTCGTGTTTATGCATATTATATTACATCTAGTACCTTACATCCTGAACTAATCCATTTATGCACACCCTCACTACATTTATATTGCATGCCAAAGCCCCTCTAGTCTCACCTCAATTCCCCAAAATTTTATTACATGGGATTTACTTTCTACCATTAGCAAGACGTCAATGATAAAAAATACACAAAGAACTAATGCGTCGATTAAATCATCTTTGGTATTTGTGGGCATTTCTAGATCTGATTTCAACTTTGAATACATTTCTTACTCAGTTGAGATAAATCTCTCTTATCTTTAGTACTTGGAGACACAATGGAACCCTCAACCCCCATTATAGGATATGCTAAGAGGCAGAGAAGAAAATCCAATAATAATAAATAGATCTAGATCAATAATATAAAGAGATCTAGATCTAGATCTATAATATGAAGAGATCTAGATCTAGATCTATAATTGTTTTTCCAGTCACTATAATATGAAGAGATCTAGATCTATATCGATTCCTAATTAAATTTGGATAATTTAAAAATGATAAATAAAGATAATGAGGAGTAGAAAAACTGATGGATTTTGTGCACTCAATTAACTGAGGTTGCTTTCAAACACTAGAATTTGTGATATTTTCCTTCCATCTTGAATTATTGCCTCTAAATATGTCAAAAATCATAATTCAACTAGGAAATAGGATGGATTTGATTGATTTGTAGGCACATGTATCACACACTTTTCACCGCTTGCATTTGAGATGCTACCTATGGAATTTCAAATGGTGAGATTAGAACCCTTTACACTAAGTGCATACACCATGGTTTCATAATGATTTCTTACTATGATATTCGTTCTTCTAATATTGGAATGTAGTCCCTTAAAAATAAACCATTTTGATGACAAACACTTGGAATTCATTTTTAAATCTCAATGGATAGTCCCTCATTATTCGAGTAGTTCAAACCTTTAATAACACAATTGATCCAATTTATAAGATAGTCTAGGAAAATAAAATGTAGATCATATCACTAGGTAGATCATTGGTATAGATCAAGGAATTAAATATGTATATCTATCAAATTGAGAAGATCCTCGTAATTTTTATTTAGATAAAAAAATGTTGGTTCAAATATGAGGTTATTCATCTCACTTCTATGATCTTTGAGACATATCTTAAGAGAGTGGATATATGTATTATTTATTATGGAAACAAATTGATTGTTTGATATGTTTTATATTCTTTGTGCAACTAGAATTAGTGTTCACATTGTGTTGGGCGTGCGAAGGGTTCATGGGTAGCGCCTCCAATTTTTTTTTTTTGGCATCTTTTGTGCTCTTTTTTAGTGGTTTTTTGACACATGGTTTTATAATTCCGGTTAAGGGATTAGGAATGTTAACTATTCTGGGTCAATGCATTAGGTTTTTTGGATACCGTGAGATCCTATATATATTGTATTGTAAAAAATGAAGATGTGATCAATAGAAGATTATAAGTGCATCTCTAAATAGGTTCTTGGTTTTCCTAGTTTGGGTTTCCAGGGTAAAAATATATGTGTAATGTGTGTGTGTGCCATTGTATATTTCCTATTTTTATTAAGAATATGTTTGTAGTAATTAATTGTACAAGGTTAAAATATATGTGTGGTATCACATCAACTATTGGCTTCAAAGGGGCCTCTATGTGGTTACGGGTTATGGCTTGGGTTTGGGGTAAACCTTGTTATAGTGGGAGATCTATAGTATATATTCTTCACATGAAAATAAATTGAAAGCAATTTGAAAATAGAGATCAAGAAATTTAATGGGAAAATTTTCGAGCTATGGAAGCTCAAGATGAAATATCTGTTGGTGGAAAAATATCAATGGATCGTTGTGGATCCAGTTGCTAAAAATATAGGAATGTCACCAAAAGAATGGGAAAAGTTGGATCAAAAGGTGAAGAGCACAATCTAATTGTTTCTCTTAGATTCAATATATTTGAATGTCTGGGGGAAATATATAACAAGCGAATCATGGGATAAGTCAGGGGCTTTGTATAAGAAAAACTCCCTGGTAAATAAATTATTCCTATGGAAGAATTTGTATAACCTAGGGATGAAAAATGGAGACTCGATGATAGAGCATCTAGACACCTTCAATACTATGGTAAGTCAACTATATTTTTTTTATATTAATATTTTCAATGAAGATAAGTGTATAAGTTTATTGTTCTATTTACCAGACTCACGAGATAGTCTAGTTTTTGCCATAGGTAGTAATAAAACTATTTTAAGTTTTGATGATGTAATCTCATCCTTATTTTTCAAGGAGATGAGGAAAAAGAACATGGAAGGATAGAGAACACATGCATTATTTGCAAAAGGAAAGATGGTAATCCCACGAAAGAAATAGATCTAAGTCCTCAAGTGGGAGATCCAAATATAAGGGTAGATCTAAATCTCCTAGAATATTTCTAAAGGTATGTTGGAGATCTGGAAAAGAAGGGCACAACAAGAAGCAATGTAGATCCAAAAATGTTCAGATCGGGAAGGGATCTGAAGATGCTCCTTGTAAAAAAGGAAAATCTTCCACAAAAGAAGGAGAGGATGTGTACTTGTATTCTTAAAGAACACATGTATATCATGAGGCATGGTTCATTGACTCAGGCACATCTTTTCATATGACTCCCCATATGGAGTGGTTCTGTGAATGTGAAAGGTATGATGGAGGTAATGTTTTCGTAGGTGATGAATCGACAACCAAAATCATGGGACGAGGAAAACTCAAGTTGAAGATCATGGATGGAAAGACTAGGACTAGAACACTCCCTAGTGTTCTGCACATCCTAGGATTAGCCATAAATTTGATTTATTTAAGAAAAATGGATGATGCAGGTGTAAAAATAGTGTTTGAGATATAAACATGTAGGATGGTTCGAGGATCAATGGTTTTGTTGAAGGGAGTTTGGTTTGGAAATTTATATAAAATATAAGGAATCACTATTAGTGATGGGTGTAATAGTTCCAATGTTCTTGATATTGGAATCAAAGAAGAAAAAACTCCTACATTCTTTGGAGAAAATATTATATTATGGCATTAAACACTGGGGCATATTGAAGAGAAGGGATTTCAAACTTCTACACGATAAAGGTATCGTTGAAGGTATGACTAATTTATCTATCTATTTTGATTTATATGAACATTGTGTATATGGGATGGGAAGCAGAATCAAGTAAGATTCCCCTCTGGTTCATCGAGGCCAGAGGGAATTTTACATCTGGAGCACAGTGATGTGTTTGGACCTCTGTCCATTCCATCACTAGCAAATTATGTGTAATATGTCTCATTTATAGACAAATTATCAAGAAATACATGGATATATTTCCTCCGGAATAAAAATGAACTATTTGATAGGTTTAAAGAGTTTAAGTCTCTTATTGAAAATCAAATAGAGAAAATAATTAATGTGCTAAGGATGGATAATGTTGGAGAGTTTTGCAGAAATGAATTTGAAGAATTCTATAAGAAGTGTGGTATAGCAAGTAAAAATACTAATCCATATACACATAAACATAATGGAGTTTCATAAAGGATGAAAAGGATGTTGATGGAAAAATCAAGGTGCATGCACAGTGGTGGCAGGTTATGACATGAATTCTTGGTAGAGACATTGGGTAATGCATGTTACATGGTCAATAGATCACCCTCGTCAAGGTTGTATGACAAGACTCCACATGAGGTATGTGTTGATATTTTGGTAGATGTGGGAGGTATTAACCTCCATGGATAAACCTTTGACCATAATAGGATATTCTAGAAGCAAGAGAAAACCTAAAGAGATGTGTGAAAACCCTGGAAGACAAGTCGGCTCAGAAGAATAAGTAATATTGAAGAATTATATGAAGAAAAGGATGGTGATGACCTTCTTCAAGAGACACATATTCACCAAGCTAGATTAGTATAAATAGAATGCACCCCAACTCATTTTTATACACACTCGTTCATCTAGAAGCAAGGTGAAAGTGTTGAGGACGATTTGCAACAACTGGAGGTGTGAAGTAATTCCCTGTTAATTATTTTGGTACTCTATCTTGTGAACTACCTATGGAAAATATGCGTTACCCTAGTTTATATGTTGGTTCTAGTGAGGCTTCCTAGAATCATTCATTATGTCAAATATTAAGGTGCTCGGGGGTGGCTTGGTGTAGCATTTATTATGGTTAAACGAGCATGACACTCAAACAGGTTATGGGCCCACACCACCTTCGGAACATTCTAACCACTATAAGGTAGATATGAAACTCTATATCAACCTCGTTGTAGAAAAATTATAGTTCCATCTAGGGTTTCTGATCTTCCATGAGAAATAAACTGTAAATTGATTGATCGAGAACTTTAAATGAATTGTTTGGCATAATTATTGAATATCCTTGTGCACCCTAACCCAATGCATTTACTAGTTCCCTCAACCATTAAAAATGTCAAATTGAATTTCTGGGTCAAATTCAAGGTTTGACTGATGAAAGTCAAAAGAATGGTCTAGCTCAACGTCAAAGAAATTCATGCCTTCTTCCATAAAATTAGAGCAACGCAACAGAAGGATGGTCTCTTAGTAGAGAATGGAAGACAAGGATTGACATCATCTTTGCAAATAACAAAGGGAAAAATTATGGAACCACAGACTGAAGAGTAGGTGTCAAAAGATGAAGAGTTTGATTTTTGGAGCTTCCAAGCACATGAGCGTGGAGTAGGAGAAACAATAAAAATAAACTATTGCAGATCTGAATCTCTAGAAAGAGAAGGAACCTTTGTCCAAGAAACAATCATAGATCCATAAATATCTGAGATATAATACATTTAGAGGAACGAGACACTCTCCATGTTGGAAAGAATACTTGTCTCGGAAGAAAAGAAACTCAAGCAGAACAATAGCCAGACTCCAGGTTTGCATATTGGGTTTGATATTTTTATTGTTGCTTAAGTATTGCAATCCTTTATATTTTTTTAATGCTAGGAACAAATGAATACTAGGTAAAATGAATGAGCATAGACTGAAGAGTAGGTGTCAAAAGATGAAGAGTTTGATTTTTGGAGCTTCCAAGCACATGAGCGTGGAGTAGGAGAAACAATAAAAATAAACTACTGCAGATCTAAATCTCTAGAAAGAGAAGGGACCTTTGTCCAAGAAACAATCATAGATCCATAAATATCTGAGATATAATACATTTAGAGGAACAAGACACTCTCCATGTTGGAAAGAATACTTGTCTTGGAAGAAAAGAATCTCAAGCAGAACAATAGCCAGACTCCAGGTTTGCATATTGGGTTTGATATTTTTATTGTTGGTTAAGTATTGCAATCCTTTAGATTTTTTTAATGCTAGGAACAAATGAATACTTAGTACCATGTACTATTAATATAAATTCTTATTGTACTTAATAGAAATATGAACTAACATATCCTCTAGGAGATATTCTTGTTCTTGTTCTGAGGAAGGACACCTTGGTAATTCTATAGTGAATTAACTTGAAATTGATATGTTCTTATATAAAATGTTACTATATTGGAAAGGCTTTTGCTCTTGTTTTTCTTGTTTCAGGTAGGTTATCCTACGTATACCAGAATGGTTACCATAGAAAATAAATACTTGAAGGGACTCAGAGGGAGTTAATGATCAAGAAGAAGCAAGTTTTTTTAACAATTTGCAGGATGCATAGGGTCATGCATGAGATGGAAGCATGGTTTGAGGATTCTCCCAATTAGAGGGAGTTGATGGAAAAATTAGAAAAGAAGAATCATGTAGGCTTCATGTTGAGTTATAGTCCTTTGTGCCCAGTTGTAGGAATTGTGTTGAGTTGTAGGCCTTGTGTTGAGTTGTAGGCTTCATGCCAAGTTTTAGACTTTGTGTCGAGTTACAGGCCTTATGAAAAGTTGTAGGATTCATGTTCATTTGTAGGCTTCGTTCTGAGTTGTAGGCCTTGTGTCGATTTTTAGGAATCATGTCGAGTTGTAGCATTCACATTGAGTTGTAGGCCTTGTGTCGATTTGTAGGCTTCATGCCAAGTTGCAGGCCTTGTGTCAATTTGTAGGCTTTGTGCCGAGTTTTATTCTACTCAAGTGAGATGGTCTTGTATGCCAAATTGTTGCTACACTAGTGAGATAGTCTGGTATGCTAGTGGCGTAGTCAAGAACCTGTATGGTTTTGATTGTGTTCCTCGTAGTATGATCTGGGTGATCATGATATATCCTATGTATCTCTGGTGATGCTACCGGTCAGCAAGACCATGTAGTTATTTCCCATGACATGTAATATGGATGGATAATAATGATAGTAATGATGATACTCACGACATGGGCGTAGCCATGGATGAGCATGTCATGTGAGTGTATCCCATGACGAAGATGGTGACACACACTATGAGGTGTAGAGCTAGTGTTCTCTAGTAGGTTGTGGCCCCTAGAAGAGATTGACAGGTCCACATGGTTGTAGACATGTCTGAGATAATGATGCTACCAGTAGCATGGTCTACGTAACCATGATGAGAGGATCATGGCATAGCGAGAAAGGCTATGAAGACCATAAGGGAACATCATGGTTAAATACCTCCCTAGATAAGAGTGAGTGTTGATGTTTTGGTAGATGTGGGAGGTATTAACCTCCATGGATAAACCTTCGACTATAATAGAATATTACGAAAGTAAGAGAAAATCTAAACAAATGTGTGAAAACCCTAGAATACAAGTTGGCTCAGTATAATAAGTAATATTGATGTATTATATGAAGAAAAGGAATATCCAGACTTGTTGGGAGAGACACTTGTTCACCTGTTCTGATTAATATAAATAGAAGGCACCCTAGCTCATTTCTGTACACACTTAGTCATCCAGAGGCAAGGCTCAAGTGTTGAGGAGGATTTGTAGTAGCTGCAGGTGTGCACTAATTCCATGTTCAATATTTTGGTACTCTATCTTGTGCACTACCTATGGAGAAGGTTTGTTGCCCTGGTTTATCTATTGGTTCTAGTGAGGCTTCCCGGAATCATTCTTTCTATCAAAGATTAAGGTTCTTATGGGTGGCTTTGTGCCTATGGTTGTGTAGCAATGGTGTAACATTGTTTATGGTTAAATGAGCACAACATTATAGTAGTATGGACTATTAAGAAACCCTCTTTGACATATATTAGGTTTTTTGTATGTGATTCATATGCTCACGTTCCAAATCAAAACAAGATTAAGCTAGATAAAACTGATGAAAAGTGTATCTATATCAGGTATAAAGATGGTCTAAAAGGTTATAATCTTTGGAACCTGGTAAATAAAAGGGTAGTGTACAACTGAGATGTGGTATTTAGATAAATCAGAGATGTTGTAAAACATGAAGTCCTACCAAAGGAGGAAGAACCAGAGAAAATAGAGTTTGAATTGAAGGATAATGAATTAGACTCTACATAAGAATATGAATAAGAATAATAATATCCTCATACTGCGGTATTGAGGAGAACAGTTTGGGAAAGAAGAAAACTAGAAAGGTGTACTCCACCTTATTTCTATTCAAATTTTGCTTTATATATTATTGATGATTATCCTAGAACTTTTACGGAGGAAATTGATTCAGAGGATGGAAAACTCTAGAAAAAATAAATTATTGAAGAAATGGTATCCTTGGACAATAATGAGGCTTGGGATCTAGTCGATTTTCCTACTCGAATAAATCCCATTAGAAAAAAATGGGTGTTTAAGAAGAAGTTGAATGCAGAAGGAAAAGTGGAGAAATACAAAGCTGAGTTAGTAGAAAAAGTTTATTTCCAGGTAGAGGGAAATGACTTTGGTGAAATTTTTTCTCATGTTGGGAAGTTATCTTCTATTATATTTATTTTATCTATTGTTTCTACATTTGATTTTGAAGTAGAATAGATGGATGTGAAGAAAACATCTCTACATGGGGATATGGAATAACAAATCTACATGAAGTATCAAGAAGGATTTTATGTGAAGCGAAATAAAGAGCTAGTATGCATGTTGAAAAAGTCCCTGTATGGGTTTAAATAATCACCAAGGATGTTGTATAAAATATTTGATACTTGTATGTTGGAATTTGTCTTCACAAGGAGAAAATTGGATCACTATGTGTATTTCAAATTAATCAATGATCATCTCATTTATTTGGTCTTGTATGTGGATTGTGTGTTGTTGATAGGAAAAAACAAGGAGATTATCTGGGATGTGAAAACTCAATTGTCCTCTAAATTTGACATGAATGATCTTGGTGCTACAAATTTTTACTCATAATGTATATAGAGAGGCATACATAGAAGATGAGGACGTCAAGGTGGTGTTTCAACAACTACATGTCCAAATTCATATAGAATAAGGTGACGAAAAGGATAAATATAATTTCTAGAATGGGTTAATCTACAATCTTGACAAGCTCTATGTCCCTAAATATGAACGACTACAACTTATTAGAGAATCTCACACCTACAAGGTTACAAGACATTTTGGTGTTGGGAATACATTTTGCCAACTTACAGAGGTATGTGTACTAGCCCAAAATGCAAGAAGATGTAGCATGGTATTTTATAGGATGTATACTTTGTTCTACCAACAAGACCAGTAATAGAAAGCAAGTTTTGTACTATCCCATACCTATACCCACTCAACCTTAGGAAAGAATTTACATGGATTTTTTGGGAGGTTTACCAACAACTAGTAAGGGACATGAATATATGTTTGTGGTAGTTCATAGATTCAACAAGATGTGCATTATTATGTCTTGTAAAAATGCCATCAAAGGAAAAGAAACAACAAAAATTTTCTTTGAACAAGTCTGGGTGCACTTTGGGATACTGAGGAGTATCATATCAGACAGGGATACAATATTTCTTAGTACATTTTTTACTATAATGGGGGAGAAAATGGACGCTAAGTTGAATAGATATATGATGTTCCATCCGTAGATAGATAGGAAGACATAAGTACTCGACATGTATTTGGTGTATATTTTTAGGGGCTACAATCAGAAGCATCCGAAGACTTTGGATGAAAATCCAATTTACATACAACACTCTTATAATAGAGAAATCCACACTTCTACTGGTATGTTACCTCTTGAAATTTTATTTGGATATTTTCCACCTTCACCCTTGGATGTTGTATATGGATAGAAAGGAAGGGTGAGCAAGGACCTCACAAGGGATGCATTAAGGGAAGGAAAATTTGTTGAGAATATTAGGAAAATCCATTTCTAAGTAAAAGAGACGTTGAAGAAGTCACGGGAAAAATACAAGGACATACATGATCAATAGAGAACAAAGAAGTCATTGAAAGTGGGAGACAAGGTTTTGTTATAGTTGAACAAGCAAAGAATATAGGTTTCTAGTAAGAAGATCAAGGATCTGCGGTATGGACCTTTGGATATATTGGAGAAGGTGGTAGATAATGCCTAAAAACTCATTCCACCCCCATACATGCATATTTACTCAATAGTGAATGTGGAAATCTCAAAATCTATGAGTCTTCCAATGTGGACTAGGATGAGGAGTGTGTCCTACCTTCCATAGAGGACTTAGCACCAAATGCTCAGGAAGAGTTGGCATAGGACATTGTTTTACAATAAAGGTATAGAACTACAATACATGGGAAACACAACCTTTGGCATATTGGATTGAAAGAAAAACTTCCAAGCAAAGCAAATTAGCTCTCTAGGGAGAAGATAGAGGAAAAAATTCCTCACCTTATTTAGTAAATATTTTATGGACCAAAAGACACCCCAACTGGGGAGGTATAATCTAGATTGGATCATTATATTATTTTCCATCTATGTTGATGCTTTCAAAGTGGAAAAATATTGAGGAATCAACTTGCATGGTCATTATAATGGTAGGTCCAAGCTTGGAAAATTGGGGTTTGCAACCTTTTTAGGTCATTTTGATGCATCAAATGGAACTTTTTGGGGTCGCATATGAAAAATGGATTCTTGTTGAAGGTGTATCAACCTTTATCGGCAGCAATCAAAGGATCTGGGAGAACTTCTCCATCATCTCGTTCCTCTTCATGTGATGGATCCTCAAGGAAAAACTTGATAGGATGTCTTAATCCATGATCTTTGTTTTCATCCACCATTGGAGGTTGTTTGGGCTAATGAGAGTGGTCTTCCCCAAAAAAAATTAGTTCAATACCCAACTCTTTATACCTTGACCTCATCGGAGACATGCATTAAGAAATAACAAAGAGCAGATTGCTCTAATACTAGTAATCTAGATTGTATAGAGAATGAAATGAGAGGTAGGAGTATGAATGGAAACACACATACACATAAATATTGTATACGGAATAGTAATATAGTCAGAACCAAATTCTATTAATAAATGAAGTAGGAAAACATTGTGAAATGCAAAGTAATACAAACTAGAAAGAATGGTGGTAACTTATCTCTCTAGAAAATATTAGATCAATATCCACTAAAGCATATATATTTGTAGTTGCATCAATGTATAATGGTTCTTCTACCTAATTAAGATCTAACACTCTTTTTGTGTTATCAAGCAATCTATAAACATCTACAACACTTCAAGTTGATGTTGTATGTTTCTGTCTTAAGATGTATCTTTTTTCAATCAAATTGAAGGATCACACTTTAGCGAATTAATACACAAATTATTCTCCAATATTTTATCAAAACTCTTCTCCACTGAGAAAATGTCTTAGATGAAACTTTAGTACCTAATGATATTCACCTTTCATCGAATACATCAATACTTTTTTTTTTTAAATTAACTTATAGTATTTTCGGATCTAATTCATGATTTTTTCTTTAAATTTTTTTTTTTATATATTTTATATATATTTTTAATTAATTTAATAATTTCTAAAATAAAATTCTATAGTCTCAAAAATATTCACATAAATTTGATTTTTTTAATTAGATGTGTCATATTGAAAAAGATATTATTAGTTTTCTTTTTATATTCACGTGCTAAATAGAAATTGTAGCCCCATAAAAGTTTAGATACATATTTTTTAACCTCGCCTTAATTTTCTAAAAAAAATAAAATAATTTTTTAATTAATGATAGATTATTTTTTATTATAAAATAAAATTTTAAATATAAATTTGAAAAAAAAAAACATTTTTTAATTAAATATAAAATTTTTAGTAAGGTTTTCTATTCAAATATTAACTCCAGATACCAAAAGATATACATATTCATAAGAAAAAACAAAAGGAACCATGATAGCATGCCACACAAAATTTAAAGTTGAACTTGACACCTAAAATGTTCTCTAACAACTCAAAAAACTAAAAGTCTTGATAACTAGTAGTCTAAAAAACCATACAAGAAAAGTCTAAAATTTCAAACTAGAAAGACTTAGACAAAGCGATGAAAACCAGAGAGCATATCAACCATGAGAAGGGGGCATCTAAGCACCCACTAGGTTGGAATTGGTCATAGGTCACCTTATATGTAGATGACCAACCAAAGGAATCATGAAGGATCCACCATAACGTTTGACCAGCCAAGAGACCATCCCCATGAGAAAGAATTCCTTGTCCTAGTGTAGTCCAGGTCGAGAATGATACAATGATACCACCAACTTGTTTTCAACCTCCTCGTCCTACTTATAAGCCTAGACCAACCTCACATCTTCTTCTAGAGCCGGCATGGTTGCTTTATCATACTCAGGGCTATGAAGGCCATAGAGCATCCATTTTCCATACTTGACCCTCCCTCTGGATTTGAACTTGTGACCTCTTAAGAGGAAACATATGTTCTTAACCATTAGGCCCACTCAGATTGTGTATATATATATATATATATTAAAAAGTTTATTAAATATGTATGTAAAGAGGAAATGATTTTAATTATTTTATTTTCATTTCTTCTCTATTTTAAAAAATTTCAAAATAAATAATATAAAAACTATACTTCTTTCTTATATTAATTTGGAAACAATATTTTTTTTTTTTAAATATAATTAAATAATAAATATGTAATAAATATATTTTCTTAAATATCATATTAAAAAAAATTAATAAAATAAATTTGAACAAATATTTAAAATTATATTAACTATCATCTAATTTTTTAACTATAAATTTATTAAATTAAAATAATAATAATAATAATTTTGATATTTATATAAATTTATTTTAATAATGTATTGATCAATCACATTTAAAAACTCAAAATTTTAAAATTGACAACATCCACTCAAAACATATGAACTTTCTCTCCACTTAAAAAATAAAGATACATAAAAGCTTTTAATGGGTTAAAATGAGTCTATCTCATATATTTAATCAACCAAGATGCATAAGAGCGTTTGATGGATTAAAATGAATCTATCTCATATATTTAATCAACCTTGAAATTTCAATATTTTATCAATAAAATATTTAAAACTTTCTCATCACTTGAAAGGCAGAATAGGTAGTCTTATATAAAATCTTTAATCAACAACACAGCATATGAGTTAGCATAAATTTTCATGTTGGGATGGTATCATGGTCTAAAATATTGACATAATATGTTATGTAGTTTGTTGTTGTCCATCCAACAAACTTTTATCTTTGTTGTCGTCCATCCATTCTTCTTAACTTTAAAGAAGCAAACAAATCCATTCTTAATAAATCATAAAATGATTTTTTTTATTAATAAATGATAATTATTTTTAAATACAAACATCAACAATTATTTTATTTTTAAATATAAACATCAATAATAATTTTCGGTCATTCTCACGGACACCTAACCTCAAAGCCGTTCAGTCTGAGAGTTGCCCGGTACATACTTCTGGGGAAACAAGTATGCACCGGGCAGCTCTCAGACTGGGGAAAGAAGTATGTACCGAGCTTCTGGGGAATTTTTTTTAACATTTAAACAATTTGTGCTCTGCAAACAAAGAGAATTTTAATACAGAGATAGGAATAGATTAAAAAAATAAGTGAAAATTGAAACTGAAAAATATTGCACACTAAACTGAAAAAGACGCTATTTCCTACAGACTGGGTTGGTCAATCAAAACCATCACGGTGCTATTAAAGAGAGTAGAAAGATTAAACCCAAAAAGATCTATTCATTTCATTTGCATTTCCAAATTATTAGAATCGCACAACTACTTGTTACTAAATGTTTGTTCACCACGTACACCCAATTTTTTTAGTGCATATCAAATTTTTTAAATGTCGGTCCACCACCTACACACAACTGCTGAGGTGTTGAAGATAAAAGGATGAAAGAGAATTTAAAAACTCTAAAGCTAAACAGGCATTAAAAATCTCTTTAAATAGTTGCAGTAGAGATATAACGGTTAGAAAGATTTAAAAAATAGTAAAATGCTAAAGTAAAAAAGAGTCAATGTTAAATCTGGAAAAAGCTTATTACCGTTTGAAAAAAGCTTTATTACCCGCTAGTGGAGCAAAAAGGCAAAAAGCTCTATGACAGTTGGAGCCTTATATTTAATACATAAATTGAGTTCGATTACCCTGTTTTAATATATTTCAAAGGGATGAAGTATTGTATGCTTCTTGCAGGATTCATTCGTTTTTATTTTTTTGTTCATAGGGATTGGACTATACTCTGTTTGAGCTGTTGTTCTTTCTGGTTTTATTGGTTGGTGAATTTTTGTTTACTTTTCCCTTATTTACTTTTCACTGTCTGGTTTGGTTTGTTGTGGAGTGTTTTCTCTTGGCTTTCAAACTATATGTATGTAATTTTTTTTTGTTTGGTTTCGTCTTTTCTGGAGTGTTTGTCGTCTGCTGGGCTTGGCATATTTGTTTATGAATTTTTTGGGTTTCGTTTTCGTTTTTCAGTTGGTTCTTTAGATTTGCTTATGACTTTTTTGGGTTCGCTTTCATTTGTTTACAATGCAATGTTATCTTTGGATTAGATACAGCATACTGGGTAAAATTAAGAATATTAGATTTTTTTTTATTATTATATTTATAGCCAGTAACATTGCAGTTTTAAAGAGTATTAATGTGTTGATGATACACAGATATGTTGTGCCAGAGGGATTGGGAGATGATGCACAGATGGTACGTTTTGCGGGAGCGATTGGAACGTTTGAGTTTACATTAACGAGCGAACCAAAAAAATCGATTCAGGGGATTTCGGGTAATTTGGATTACTATAACATTAGGTTTTTCGGAAATAAAATTAACAAAAATGTTGACTTATGATCGTTCAGATAGGATGATCTTGTCTTTGGACATATTTTACATTGTTTTAAATTCTTTAATAGGATTATCCTTCCAGTGGAGCAAAATGATTTGTATTCTTTAATAGGATTACAGGTTGTTTTTGAAAAGCTCTATTATAGTTCCAGTGGAGCAAAATTAAACCAAAATCCAAAAAGCTCTGTTACCGTTGGAGCGTTATGTTTAGAATTATAACTTGAGTTGGAACGACACGTTTTAATAATTTTCAAAGTGATGAAATATTGTATGTTTCAGTTGTTTTGCTTTCACTGTTCACTAGTTGTGTTTTTTTTTTAAAGGGATTGGAGTATTCTCTATTTGAGCTATTGCTCTCTCTGGACTGTTTGGTTGGTGATTTTTTGTCCAATTTTTCTTGAATGTTTTGCCATGCTTAGTTTGGTTTTTTTTTTTATGGAGTGTTCTCTTTGTCTTTCTAAATTTGTTGATGTAATTTTTGTTTGGTTTGGTTGTTTTGTAGTGTTTTCTTGGCTTGCTATTTTTTTTTTCTGAATTTTGGCCTTTTTGGTTTCCTTTGTTGTTTAGTGTTATTTTTGGCGAAGGGACAAAACACATGTGAACTATTATAATTTGTTATTTTTCAATGATTAAATTTACAGTCAGCAATACTGTAGTTGTAACTAGTAATATGTTCATTATGCATAGATATGTAATATGTTGGAATGAATAGTAGATGATACATATATGTTGGATGGATTGGTAGATGATGCATAGGTATTATGTTTTTCAAGATTAATGGAATATTTACTTTTGGCATATAATAAAGAATTAAGAAAATGAATGCAAATAATTGCTACTACCATAACATTTTAGGTTTTGGAGAAAATAAAAATACTTAAAGTGGTGTTTATGATAGTTTAGATAAAATAAAATTAGTTCAAATTGTTTTTATGATAGTTGAGATAATGAGATTGGTGAAATTTTTTAGTCCATTGTTTTTTAATTTTTGAGATTTTTGTGAAGATTTAATTATATTAATTGAAATTTTGATATATGATGAAATTATTTGGTATAGTATTCATTTTTTCTGACCTTTATGTAAGGAAATAGACATTTTTATTTTATGTTTCAATGTAAATTGATTGTCCTAAAAAATTGAAATTAAAAAATTGTGTTAGTATTTTGATTAGTATTCTTCATTGTAGCATGCTCTCATATTTATCTATGTTTTGTACTCACCATGCCATGCTTATGTAGATGGAATATTCTTTTTTTGTAGATTTATCCTTTCTTTTTTTCTTGTTCCTTTCACTAAAAGACTTTTAGTTTACATGTGATGTTATTTCTTTTTATTTCCTTTCAGTCTTAGTCTCAGTCTCCTTGTGGACAATTTTCTGAGTTTTATCTATTCATTGTGAACAATTTTCTGAGTTTTATCTATCCATCTAGCAAATATTTATTGTTTCATTCTATACCATTGCATTACTGATTATAAATATGCATCAAATAAATAACTATAATATATTCTTAAAATAATGCTAACCTTTTTTTAATATGACTTTTATATTTCATTTTCTCTCAACGGCATTAAATGGTATCATTTCTTTAATACTAATAGAAGTTACTGAAATAGCACTATATTGTATTATTTTTTTAATAGATTCAAGTTAGTGATTTTTTTTAATTCATTGTTTTTTT
>ML815927.1:71518-88346 GCA_009831015.1 Picea engelmannii | reverse complement strand
GTTATAAAATAGTCATTTTCCTCTTGTGTTTTCTTTTCTATATTTTTTTAAAAAATGGGGTTAAAAAAATAAATGTAGTTAATCTTATGAGTGTTTGTCACTATGATTTTCTAAACATATTATTGTTTACCTCTGTTTTGCAATTGGGTGGCCATGCTACTCTCACTGAAATATTCTTTTCTTAGTTATTTCTATTTTGCATTTACTTAGTAAAATTTATGTGTACTTTTTTGTTCTTTTCACTAATAAATTATCTTGTAAATATAATTTAGACAAAAATTATCTGTGTACTTGCTTGTTCTTTTTACTAATAAATTATCTTCTAGATACTATTATCTTTATATTAGTATATTTTTATTTTCTTTTATATTAATTCATATAATGTTTGTATATCTTTTTGTTGTTCTAAATTCAAAATCAGCAAATTTACATTAGATTGGCAAACTCAGATTTAACTGATCCATTATTTTACTCACTAATTCAACTTAGAATGGTAATCTGGCGTTTTTCTATTCATTGTTTTAAGTCTTCTGAGAAAAGTAGACATGGAATATTATCAACTGTTATTTAAATAAAATGTATATTATTATGGCTTAAAACTGGAAACAAAAGATATAGGATGATATGATGGATTATTTAAAGAAAGTGAAAAATATTGTGGTTGAAATTTATGTAAAAATGGAAGAAATGGAGATTGCAGTAAGCTCGATAGTAATATTGAATTCTAATATTACATAGAAAGACTTGTGCTATCTTACATAGCAAAAGTCGTGATATCAAAACTACAAGGGAACATAAAATGGTTTGGGAAACTTTATTAAATTCATGGGATAGCAGAGAGGGGACGGTTGAACGGAGAACCAAATTCTCTGTCGGTGATCTAGTCAGTTTTTAAAAGCATAGAAGGTATTTTTTTAAGGTATTTTGTTTTTTGAACATGCCATCTGAATTAGAGGTGGTTAGATTTTACGAAAATAGACTTCAGATTTCTGAATTAGAGGTGGTTAGATATTACGAAAATAGACTTAAGATTTATTAGAGCAATGGAAGGAAATTCTCAAATCTCTAAGAATGGGATGAGTGTCTAACATATTTAAGCAAATTTCGGATCAATATTGCGATGATCAGTTCTAATAACAAAATACCTTGCACCCAGGCCTCCAGATAAAACGTCAATTCCCTCGGCCTTATTTACCTAAATATAGGTATTCTCCTTTCATGGGGAATTATAATATTGAAATGCATATTAAATATTAATAAGTGTCCATTCTCCGAAGGGCAGCTCCCGTCGTGTAATGGCATTTACTCAAGTCAAAGATAAAACTCACAGGACATGTTAACCCTAGAAATTCAAGGCATTCGCCACAGATACGGAAAATCATGAAATGAACACTCGTTTTATTTTTATTTTTTTAAAAAATAAAACATATTTTTAATTTATAAAAAATTATAGATTTTTTAATTTTTTAACTTAAATTTGTAATGTTTTTTTTTTTAATGAAGACGTTATCTATCTTTCTATTTGTTTGTTTGGCGTATTACGTCTTCATCTAGATTTTAAAGCTCGCCAAATGCGTGATCTTACCTTTAAAATTGGCTAATTGCGTGCTCTTGGTGGTGTAGGACTTGCCCATGTGCATCTAGATAGCATAAGCCTTTCATCCAAAAAAAACACTTTTTCCTTTGTAGTTTTTAAGATTTTAAATCACGTTTAATATGTTTTAAGATTTTAAATTATTTTTAATAATAACTTAATATATAAGAATAATAAACAAGGTTACTAGGTAGCGTATATCTTTGGAATATAATAATGAAAGTATTGTTTAAGGAGATAGGGAGAGAAGGAGTAGGCATGAAATGACTAGATGGCAGAAATATTTATTACCTTTACATTGGGGGAAGTGAAAGAAACAATAAGACTTCAAAGTTTTTGGCCAATAAAATACGAGATAAATGAGATTTAAAATTTAAAATTAATCACTATTTTTTAAAACTTTAGATAAAGGGGTGTATATTTTATGGTCAACCATGAACTAAGAATAAACTTTATTTTGATTAGAGTTAAGAAGAAAATCAATATTGCTAAAATAAGAATAAACTTTCACAAACTTGATAGTGAAGTAGGGTATTGGACAATTCTTAAAACTTAGCAGACCAAAAGAAGTTGTCATTTTTATGACACTAATTGGTTGAAAATGAAAAACATTCTTTTAAAATATCTTAAAATGACAATTTCAAAATATGTGTTCCATAACAATCTTCTCTTAACTATGATGAGCTTCTCTTAAACCTTTTTAATTTTTTTTTTAAATAAATCCATATAGTTCCGTACCTTTCTTAAAATCATCAAGATGGTTAAAGTCATATTTGTGACATTAAGGTGGTTAAAGATGAAAAACATTTTTTCTTAAACTATCTTTAATTCACAATTTCAAAACATTTATTAAAACAGAGACCTTCCTAACTTTTTAACTCATCAAAACTAAGTGAATTAAGAATGTTTCTCTTAAAGCTTTTGGAACACAAAAATAAATTTCTAAAGAAAACCATGTAATTTTTTACATGAACTATGATAAACCAAATTTAGTTACAAGTAGATGTTAATCACCATCATCTAACTTTTTAACTCATTACCTTCCTAACTTTTTAACTCATCAAAGCTATAGTGAATTAAAAATGTTTCTCTTTAAGATTTTGGAACACAAAAGAAAATTCTAAAGAAAACCATGTAATTCTTTACATTTCTTCAACTTGAATAAACCAAATTTAATTATAAGTAGATGTTAATCATCACCACCACCATCAAACTTAATCACACTCCTAAAAATAAATAAACAACATATCACTCTTTAATAATTCAAATTGCACTAATTTTCTCAATGTCTATCAAAAAAAATGTGATCAGTACTATCATTTGACCCTATTTCCCTAACTACAAAGATTTTTCTTTCCTAAAGAATTCGGATATGTCAAAAAAATATGATAAACTACATACAATCATAATGTCACCAGTTAAAAATCCACCCTTAAAAATCTACAAATAATGTTAAGCTTTAAGAACAAATTTATTTATCTGAGATTGGTTCCAATCCTACTTCTTACTACTTTCTTGACCATCGTACCATAAACAAAACATGCATTTACCTCACAGGGAAATTCATTATTGAAATGTATATTAAATATTAACAAGACTAGCTGTAGAGCAGCAAGTCCCTGCCTTTAGGGCAAGGGTGCCATTGTTGGAAGCTTGCATGAGATTGTTTGAAGACAACGTCGTTGAAGTCCACGTGCTATATGTTCTATGTGAGATGTTGATTGTGACAACTAAATGAGCGATATATGAATATCGAAGTCCAGGGCAAGCTGTAGGTCACTCCATAGTCTCTCATAAATATGCAGCCGAAAAGAGAGTTGATCTTTGTGTCGGTGTTAGCTAATCTAGTTGGAGAGCCAGAGTATGTTAGAGACAATCACTAGGACCACCTTAATTTATCAAAGCTTATCTCGGTGATAAATTCTCTCACTTATCTCTCTTTTTCGCTTTCCTTGAGTGCATTTACCATGTGTAACTTGATTATATTAAAATAATATATAGAATTGTAAATAAAAATTATAATATTATAATTTTTATTTTAAAGAGGTAAAGAGATTAGTGGAATCTAAGTAGTTAGCTGGTACTATATATAGTCAAAATATTCTGATCAATCTGCAGGTAAGAATGTTATCTAAAATATGTTATTTAAACATTAATTTAAAAAAATAAAAATATATTGTACAGGGAAGCTTTAAAAGACTTTTCAAAGTTATGAAAAAAGATTAAAACAATTAAAAGTTAGTTCGAGTACATGGATCTACCGCTAAGGCGGTTGGTGATAAAACATAACACCCTACGCATTCGTTTGGTATCGGCTCAATGTTTTATTTCGATTCAATCGAGATGTTCCTCCTTACTCCACTTTAGGAATGCCCCACACTTACTTCCTTGTAAGATAAGGGCTTCCATAAAGCATTCCCAAACTGAAAATGAAGGGATTGAAGAGGGATTTTAAGGAAATCAATTGGTAGAAAAAAGGGGTTCGTTCACCAGTTCAAGGCAGCTCCAAACGCTGAAGAAAAACAAAACATTTTCAAACAAAATTTATCACATAATAACTTAAAAATTGAATATCTCCATTCCTTAACTCACCTTTTATATATCTTAAAATTTAATACGCGACTTTAAAACTGAATCTCTCCATTCATTAACTCACCTTTTATATATTTTAAAATTTAATAGGTCAAACATGATAGAAAATATGACATCCATCCTTTTGCTCAAGATATTGCCAAAATTTAATTGATATTCTAATAGCATGGGAGGAAACCTTTATGGTTATAACAAGTGTACTTTGCATGGTTGTCTTCCAAGTTGTAATGTGAGAAATTATGAAATTGTTTTGCCAACTATAATATGAGAAAATATGGAAATAATATGAGAAAATATGGAAAAAGTAAGAACCACTAACCAATCAAAGCCTGTTTTCCTGTTATTTTTCCATGGGTTCTATAGTTGTACTCGTGTTTTCGTCTTTATATTGTTATTTTTAAATGTATGTCCACACCATATTATAGTGTTATACTTTATGAGATCGGAGACTAAATGGTTGGACGGTGATGTTTTCTTGAAACATTAATTTCAAAATAATGACATTGTCATTGAAAGTTGTTGTTTTTAAAAACAAAAATGATTTTTTTTTAAACAAAGCTTTTCAAAATAACAATATTGTCATTGCAAGTTGTTGTTTTTAAAGCGGTCAAAGGGGACAAAAGTGAACTAGTGTTAGGCCGATGGGCAAAGTGATTGACAAAAAGCATATGCCGTAGTGGGTGGGACCGATGGGAGGTGTGATTGATTCAAGTGATTCGAGTGACAAAAAACATATACCGCAGTGGGTGGGACTACGAACGAATCGAAATAGACAGACCCAAGCCAACAAGCGAGCGAGTTAGTTAGTATGTGAGGTTCATGGATACTTATTGGATAAATGGGGGATGTTGGCCAAGACAAGAAAGAGAAATAAAAATAGACAAGTAGGACAGGACAGAGGGAACATAATAAGTTCAGGAAGAACTTGTGAGTTTGAGGTTGTCAAAATCCAATTGAATAAACCAAATTTTGCCAAGGAGATCATGGTTACTAACCAACAATTAGGCGAAGAATTAGTATGGTTTAGAGAGGCGTAGAGCCAATGACTTACAACAGTTTATAATGTATTATCAAAGATAACTTAACCTTAACCACTGGACGTGAATGGAATGATTTTCCATTTTGACCAAACAATAAGAAAAGCTAAGTAGTCCAATTAAATAAAGTAGAAATGGAAATAACACAACCAAGGGCTTTAATGGAGCCTGCTTATGGTTAAGGATGTGGAGGGGACTACTGGAACTCACAATGGCATGGAAAACGCGAAAAAAATAATATAATTACCTTCAGCGTGTCATGCTTCATGCAAAGCATCAACAACTGTCAAAATACTTTCCACGCGTTCCTTAGGTGATACATTTGTACAACAACTGTGTATGATGCAAGTTGTCTCTTGCACATTGTTGGTTGTTTACAGTAATTCCAAAGAAACTTCTTGAAGTGAGATGGCCTGTCAAACAGGCACATGTTGGTGCAAAGAAATGCCACATGGAGCATCAACATGGCCTGATTTTCCTTCATGGAATGCTTGTTCATATTGTCTTTTAAAATGTCCATCAAAGAGCCTTTCGTCCTCTGAAACACGGTGCATTTCCCTTGAATGAAATCGACAACGTTGATCCCTTCTGAGTTGACTGCGCTCATGCCTGTCAAGAGCTCCAGAAGAATCACTCCAAAGTTATAGATGTCATATGTCTTCATCCCTTGAAGAATATTAATGTCTATAAATGAAGAATTTACCTGGGTAGATATAAGAAATGGAGCACATGGCATTGTCGAGAAGCTTGGCCATTCAGAAATAAGAAAATGGGCCCTCCATGTGATCATCTAGAAGTACGTTGCTAGGCTTCAAGGAACCATATACAATTGTTGGATTGCAGTCATGGTGAAGATAGCATTTTTGGTTAAACTATAGCTTCTAGAAGACTATCCATGTTACAACCTGGCTTGGTGACATGCATATAGGCTAGGAGGTAAAAATTCACGATACGAATTAAGTGGTGGGTTAGAGCCAAAGGGTCAGAATCCATCTCCCCATTGTTGTCTATAATGGGAGACAATTGTATGGTGATGCGCTCTGGTCTGATCTCCTCTGCCATGGCCTCCACAATTTTGTGGAAGAAACGACAACAATTCTCAATGCTTTTGTCACATTCGCCAAATCTATCGTTGTCATTGTCCTTGAGAAAATGATCGATCAAGTAATCGTGAGATCCATGTATCTCCATGCCATCGAACCCCGCTAACATTGTGTTTCTATCCACTCTACGGAACTGATCGATTGTTTTAGAGATTTATGTCGTTGCAAGGGCATGGGGTTTGGAGAAGGTTTGGAGTAGGTGCCCCTAGTGTCGTCCGACATCATGTGTTATTTTATACCGGAGAACAAATTCATTTTAACCCAAATCTTTTATGGGCTAGATTCATTAGATTCTTGGATGTTGTAATCTGGATCGACCAAGCTACCAAGCTTCTTTAGTCTGTATGAGGAAGAAAGAGGTGTGTTGCTTTGCAGAAATTTTTTTGTTGGACTGAATTAGCTATATACTCTTCTTTTCTTTGCTTGCAAGTCCAACTCTTCTATGTGAGGTGCCCAAGCACTGGCCCAATTATTTCCTTTCCAAAAAAATTTTAAGATTCTCATAAGTTGTTGGTTTGCAAAAGGTACACCCAAGCTTTCATTGTTATTGAATACTTAATCAGATTATTGTCCACGAAAATTATGTAGCACAATGAATCGTAAAGGTTACAAAACTTTTAATTGAGCATTGCCAAAAGAAAATCAAAACATATATAGTACTTACATTATTTCTTTTATATTTCATACTACACTATAGGTATGAAAACTAAGTGTAGGATTGAACCACAAGTAGAATTATTTCTCTTTTTTGTCAAGCAGATTATCCTTATGCAGAACATAAGGACATCCAGAGAGGTTTGCTAGGATTTCCAAGTCAATTTCATCATGGTGGGAATCGTTAGAGGACCACTATCACCTTCATTCCCCACCTTGTTTTTCTACACAATAATTTCTTAACAAGAAATCAACAAAAATTGTGACAAGAAACACACCAAAATTCATAGCAGAAAGGCATGGAATTTCTAGTGGGAAATCCATTTAATCTATAGCATAAAATCCCAAAATTTTACAGTAAAAAAGCCACAAAAATCACAATAGGAAACCCACGAATATTATTTATTTTGTTTGGTAGGGGTAAAAGAAATTATATGCCCCCTTGTTGGTTCAAACTCTCCACTTCAAGTCTTGGAAACCACCATTGATTAGATTCATGAAAACTCATAACACACCTCAACACACCCCATTGAAGTACAACCTCTGTATCCTACAACAAACCCTCATTCTCTTTCAAGAGTAAATAAATAATATGGGAAATTGATCAATTGATTTCAACAGCTTTGACATAGATTTTATAGCAAAGTTGTAAATTATTTTTAAAATAATTTTGTTTTACAAATAAAATTACAAAACATTAAAAAAAATTAAAGATGACGGTTATTAAACTTATTCTTGGACTCTAAATTCTTGACACTTAACAAAATGGACTCGGCATACTAAAGAAGAAAATTGGTCTCATCATATTACACAAGAAAACAAATTTAAAAAAATTCACAGTATATAATTAAAAAAAATAATCCTCATTGACCAATTTTTCCAAATTTAATAACAATAACACAAAGTAGTCCTATATTATGTTTTAAAACCTATGGAATCCAATCCTATCCACTCCCATTATAGAATCTAAATGTGTTTCCTTAAGATTCAAAAGTAGGCATCGTTGCATTTTCATTCATTTTCTCAAAAGTGTTTTGAATGTAAACAGAATGTCCAAATAAGCATGGCTTAACTTTACATTTCAGCTTCAAAAATTGTATATGGATCAGAAAAAAATTTTTATCTTACGATTGTTGCAGTTTAATAGATAAGTAATGAGAGTATTAGAGACAGAGTGATCAATTCACCACCTTCTAGTGTTGTGACTATTTGATATTGATCTGAGATTACCATTGGGATGCAAAGGAAACAACTCCAGCAATTTGTCTTTCCTTTCATATTGTCCCTCTCTAACTAATGCTTTAATCCACATGTCATTTATGGAATTGACACACATTCGGCTTCACATAAAGTTTCATCTCAAGTAGATTGTAAATGTTGTTTAACTAAGAAATTAACCACAGTCTCTATCTTAGCACGGTCTCTATTTCTTTACGGGAAATTCCTAAAGAAAAACGTAAACAAGCTAACATAAAGAAAAATTTAAGAAATAACACATCATCTATGTCAACCCTAAGCCTTTTATACCAACGTAACTTTGCATCTGATTTCCTTTCCCTAAACTGTTTTCACATACAGAAATAATATTAAAAAAAATGAAATTCTCTCTATATGATTCTTTACCATTGTGGTTGGAGACTATGCCTAGCTCTGAATTACTTCCGTTGAGTGGAACTAATCCCTCCACTCACCGATCTCCTCTGCCATGGCCTCCACAATTTCGTGGGAGAAACAAAAACAGTTCTCAATGCTTTCTGTGTATTCGTTAAATCCATCATTGATGATGTCCTTGAGAAATTGATCGATCAGGTAATTGTGAGATCCATGTATATCCATGCCATCAAACCCCGCTGACATTGTGTTTCTGGCTGCGTTGTGGAACTGATCAATTGTTTCATAGACTTTTGTCGTCGCGAGGGAATGGTTTTGGAGAAGGTGCCCCTTGTGTCATCTGGCATCAAGATGTTTCATGTTGATCACATCAAACTACATTGAGCAGAGCATCTAGTACAGTGGATGCTCTGTGCAAAAAAAAACTGACACACTTTCTGACTTAATGATGTTCCACCTCATAAAATACTAATCATTTATTATATATATATATATATATATATATATATATTCCATCGAACCCCACTGAGATTGTGTTTCTAACATTTCTGCGGAACTGATCGACTGTTTCATAGATTTATGCCATTGTGAGGGTGTGGGGTTTGGAGAAGGTGCCCCTAGTGTGATCTGACATCAAGATGTTTCATTGTTTTGGAATCGGCTTGCTGGTGGAGGACAGCTGGACTTCTTGGTTGGCATGTTAAAATGTATTATCAAATAAAGAAACAACAACTCGTTAATAATATACAGTACTGATATGTTATTTTACACTGGAGCACAAATTCGTTTTAATCCCAAATCTGTTATGGGCTAGAGTCATTAGATTCTTAGATGCTGTAATCTATATCGACCAAGCTTCTTTAGTCTGTATAAGGAAGAAAGAGGTGTGTTTTTTTTCATACCTTTTTTTTTGTTGGACTTCCTTACCTATATAATCTTCTTTGTTTTTCTTGTAGGTTCAATTTTTCTATGTGAGGTGCCCGAGCAATGGCGAGTGTGTGAGATGCCTAGGAAGTGAGGAGGTGGTGAGCCTATTATTCATGTGAGGCATTGAGGCAGTGAGGAGGTGTTAAGGAAGTTCGGGAGAAGTGAAGCAATTGATGTGCAAAGCATCGACTGCAGAGGCATGAAGTGTCAATGGTGAAGCCCTCAGCTGGAAAGGTAAGTAGTACAGGTTTCCATGCTGATCACATCAAACTACATTGAGAAAAGAATATAGTACAGTGGATGCTCTGTGCAGAAAAAGGGCTGACACAGAGTCACATAATGATGTTCCACCTCATGAAAGACCAATCATATATATATATATTAAATTATTTTTCTGCAACTAACAAATATTTTTTTTTTAAATTCCCATCACGAGGGGTATTTAGTCTCATCAGAGTTATCTTAACCAATCAGAAAATCGAAATATAGATATTTGAAAATTATAAAAAAGATTTTTGATTTTTCAAAAAAATAAAAAAAATAAAAAATAAATAAAAAATATAGGAAAAACTTATTAAGAAGATACATAATGCACCAAATTATGTCTCAAAAATGATGGGTTAATATGTTGTTGAGGACTGCGCGAAAGCTATAGTCCCTCAGGCATGGACTAATAAGTGTCCATTTTTCGAAGCGTAGCTCCCGTCATGTAATGGAATTTAATCAAGTCAAAGATAAAACTCAAGGGACATACACTAGACATTCATGGCATTCGTCACGGATAGCAAAAATCATGAAATGAACACTAGGTTTAACACACAAAATTTGAAGTTAGTAACAGTTAATTAAAAAATAATAATTTGATCAACTTTATTTTAAAAAATTAAAAGTATTTTTTTATTTTGATTAGTGTAAAGAAGAAAATCAACATTTTTACAATAAGAGTAAATTCTCATGAGTTTGATAGTGAATCATGGCATTGGACAATTCTTAAAATGTTATGGATTGAAATAATTTGTCACGCTTGTGACACAAAGGATTGAAAATGATTAGCACTCTCTTAGAGTATTTTTAAATCACAATTTCAAAGTATTTGTTACAAAAAACCTTCCTAACCTTTTAACCCATCAAAACTATGGTTAGCTTTCCTTACCTTTATGAAAAAAAACAAAATTTTAAAGAAATTCATGTATTTCCTTACCTTAATTAAATTTATCTTTGTGAAATTAAGATGGTTAAAAATGAAAAACACTTTTTCTTAAAGTATCTTTAAATCACAATTTCAAAATATTTGTTAGAGCACTGGCCTTCCTAACCTTTTAACTCATCAAAACTATGGTGAATAAAGAATGATTTTCTTAAACTTTTTGGAACACAAAAATAAAATTCTAGATAAAACCTTGTAATTCTTTATTTTTAGTAAACTTTGACAAACCAAATTTGATCACAAGTATATGTTAATCACCACCACCACCGCTATCAAGCTTAATTACACTCACAATAAAAAAATGTATGTCATAGAACACCACCACCACAAAAAATTACACTCATAATAAGGATTAAAAACTCTTCATACCAATATGTTTTTTCAACCATCATATTTTGTGTTTTTTGGGGGGGATATAGTAAAGGATATGAAATTCCCACAATACAATATTTCAGATATAGTAAAGGATATGAAACAGCCACAATACAATATTTAAGTGAGTTTTTTTGGGTTAGATTAGAGAGGTATTGGTTATATTAGTTATTTAGAAATATCCACCATGTGTTGGTGACTCCATATAAGGTAGATAAATTAGCGACATAATCAAGGGAAAAACAAAAAACAAACATAAAATTCACACAAGATACAACACAAGAGAGAAAGAGATGAACACACCAAAAACAACCTGAAATTTGGCATTAGACATAGCTTCTATTTATACACATTTAGATGAATTTGGATTGTTGATCATTAGCATAGATCGAGGGCTCGTATTGTTTCTTCTAGACACTTCTCTTCACTCTAGTCAAGGTTATTTATTACATCTTATCTCTAACAACTACTTTGATTGACTTGTCTCTTACTTACTCACATAGGTCATCAAGTCTGGTTTACCTACTCAACAAGTCGTCATGCCACATCCATTATTTATGTATTCTAACATTCCCTCTTAATTAATACATGTCTTAATGTATATATATTGAGGTATTTATCATAGTCATGTCATCATCTTATGTCATCTTCATATGGTTGCGCCTCCTTTGGTGTGCTACTTCATTTTATTGGCTTCCCCTCATCATAAATATTCTTGGGATTTTTTGGATTACTCCTAACAATTACAATGCTCAAGTGGTTTCATATGATGACTAATCATCACAACAAGTGGTTTCTAGCTGACCACAAGATTTTCTTACAAGTGGTTATGACCAACCACGAAACTCCCACATAGATGGTTTCAATTGACCATGAACCTCGCACACAATTTGTTTTTACTAACCACGAACCTCACACATATATGGTTTCAGCTGACCACAAACCATTATGATGGGGAAATAGATTTATAATGCACACTCTCTTTGGATTTCTCCACTATGAGGTTCATCCTCAAACTTTCTACTTCTTCTTTGGTAACTCCATAAAAATGATTACTGCTTAAAATTTTTGCTTCTTCCTTTTATACCTGCAAAAAAATGATCATTGATTTCCATATAAAAATAAATCCATCTATTGAGATACATGGGTGTAATTTGTTGTACTTGTTTGTTCTCTAAGAATCCTTTTCACCTACATGGTTCATCAACACGTTAGACTTCCCCTTAGTAATAACTTGGTCCCAACCAACTCATGATCTAAGATTAATCCATCTCACATTCTTCCCCTTAATCAAAGATCCAACTTCTATGACTCACCATCAAGCTTAGATACGAGTAAACCTAACATCCTCATATCTACCTAGTGGTTGATTCAACAAATTGATACCACATCTACTCTATGCATAAGAGGGATGCATGCTACATGATTGCATGTACCACCACACTAATCCATGTAATCCTGACTCAACAAGGCTTACTAAAATCACGGGGAATACAACTTTGGACCAAAAACCTTTGGGGTGTTGGGCACAACCAATCATGCACCTTGTACAACACTAATTCATCACTTCAACATTTCATCTCAAGTACGACAAGAATTTTACATGCTTTACTAAATGCTCAACAAATTACAAGCCCATTACATAAACCCATTTATATTTTATCACCAATCATACCTTATGTTTTAACTCTTCATCTAGAGTCTTATTTGTCCTAAGAAATTATTTTATCTCTTATAACAATCTAGTATTTTCTTATTTGTCTTTCACCATTCATCTTTGCCAAATTTTTCCTCCTACCATACTTAATCACATGTCTCTCTTGTATTTCTTTTGTCTTCTTCTTTCATCTTCTTATTTTCTTTCCTTGCATTATTTTGTCTTCATAATGTATGGTACTTAATGATTTCTACAGATCGAACTTGTCTATTGTCATGTTGGTCAATTACAACACAGAATCAAATATGTGACAATAGTTGACTAGACTAAACGTCACTACAATAATTATCTGAATTTTCTTCAACCAAGACTGACATACTTTCTATTTTCAAGACATCTTAAGAATCCACCATAAATGAAATTGAGGTTTCGAGCAACACAAAACATGCACCTCTAACTTCTCAAGACAGCGTATTTTACATAACTTATTCAAAGATTTTCATTCACCATGATGATCTCTTATTAATCTATACAAGAAACTTGAATCAATCTTTGACTATATTAGAAAGAAACATAAATTTGGTAGAGACTCTCAACATAAATTTATCTTGACTCTTTACATAAAGAAATTTTTGACCTGACTCTAACTTTCACTTTAACTTGCACATGGAATTGTGTGACTCTCTCACCACTTACAAATTGGCTTTGGATATTTCTTCTTTTTTTTTGCATCCATAGACTCTCCACCTCAATTTGACTAAACTAGGACTTTTACCTCTCTTGTACAATTGTCCCTTTATATTTTATAAATCCATATGACCATTCCAAACAGCTTAAAATTATTCTCTATAATCAGTAAAAAATGACCCTTTTAATCAACACAATATCAAGACCATGCATTTTCAAACTCCCTATGGCATATTTATTATTAATCCCTTACCTTCATTCAGTCAACGAACAACCTCTTTTATCTTGCAAAGAATAGTTGCAACTAATGGAGCCATATATATTATAATGTTTACTATGATGATTAGCAATATGCACTAAACACAAATATATATCTTTGGCTCCCATTATCTTGCTAGAATTAGTATAAAACTTTCTTAGTTTTCCATTCTTCTTCATCCATCTCCACAACAAATCAAACCTTCCTTGTTTATCACTCCTTCCAAACCCAAGATCCAAAACACCTCAAACCCCCTCTTTCTATCACATGATATCATTTTCTTCTTTTAGATCATCATCAACAAGTTCAAGGAGCATGTAGCAAAGACTCACAAAGTTATTGGGAAATTTTAACCTCTAGGAAGGTGCATCTATTATTCTTGCAACTTTGTCATAGTGCCACCACTCAAACCCTTGTTTTCCTATCTCTTTCAGGTGACGCTCCTCTTGTAAATTCAACCCACAGAGAAAATTCGACGGCTCCACTAGCTTACCCAATATTGAATTTTGTCTATTTTCTCCTTATAGTTGGCAATGATATCCATATTGTCAACACCAACATTGTCCCTTCGAACAACCTTGAGTTGACTATAGGATCATTCAAAGACCTTGCAGTTCCATAGGCCCTGTGGAAATTGAATTTTCCCACAAATTTTTCCACCAAATGGACTCTCAGCCCTGAATCCTATGGATTTAATGTGTTCCCACTAATTCCATCGACAATGATCCTTCGTCAATCCCATTTTGATAGAAAACTTGGATTTGGATTTTCTATCAACCTTGGGCTCGCACTTCATCCTCACATGATTTAAATCCAAAGAGGCTTCATTTTATATCCACCATATCTCCACTCCACTACACCCTACATGGATTATGGTGTGCTACATGTATATGTATCCTTTATTGAACCAATGCTTCCTTCCATGCTTTTAAAATGTAGCTCGCCGCCCACAAATTCAGTACCATGAATGACCACACAATTCTCCTTAGAAAGTTTGTGGGAATTGAGATAAATGTACAGTTGAACATCAATCGAATCCACCACTCCAACACAAAGGGGCTCTTGTTTATTATGTGTTAGAGACCTAAACTCCCTAACCCCTCATGTACATAAAATAATATATTCTCCATGTAATAAAGTCAACATTAGTCAATGAGGCCTATTTAATAAATATGAACAAGTAAATGTAAGAAGACCTAATAGAATATTTTTCTTCTAGAAAGATATTCCTCTATAATGTTCTTTAGAAGATAGAATTAGTATAAATAAGAGTAGTAGGCATGAGAAATATTTGTATTGAGAATTATTGTAATAGAGCTCTTCTTTTTTGGAGGTTGTTCCCTCGAAGAGGCAAGTGAACATTGTTTTCTTTGAATAAAGGTATTATTTGTTAGAAAAACAGGACCGCGGAGCAATAAAATAAAACAAATGCAGAAAAAAAACACAGAAGACACACAATACAAGAGACACAGATTTACGTGGTTCACCCAGTGTGGGCTATGTCCACCAGAGAAATTGCCAGGTCCTTCCTTTATTATTATCCAGCAAATGAAGGGATACAACCTACAGCAAAACCCGATGTAACTTCCTCTTCTTTCTCTCACAGTCTCCTCTCTCATAATACAATATTCACCATCATCCATAGCCGCAATACATTTCCCTCATAAAAGAGGGTTGCCTTCTAGGGAAAAAAACCCTAACATAATCTCTACTATTAGATCTATGACCTTATAACGAACGGTCCATATTTACAATGAAATTACAATACACGTTTACAAGGCAATTTTTGCTTCGGGGGCCCGCTTGCCCCCAAACCCCCCAGTCGGGGGGATAGCCCCCCCGGACCATGCAGAGGGGGTACCCCCCCTTTGCACTCCCTCACGTGCAAGAGTGTACATACTTCTGGGGTGTAAATACTTCATGGGGTATAAACATGACTGAAAGCAAGGACCTCTGAATCAGGAAGATAATCAAGCTCCACAGTCAACAATCTCCCACTTGGAGACTGATCTCAACAAATCCACCGCTCTTGTATACGTTGGACTCTAAACCTTCTTGGACTTGGTAAATTTCTCATCTTCATCTTCATTCTTGAAGACCAACTAAAACTGAGAAAGAACTCAGTTTCTCCCTAGTTACTCCCTTTGTTAACATGTCTGCAGGATTCTGGCTAGTGTGTATCTTTTCCAGCTTCAATTTTCCATCTTCCAAGGTGGATCGTATGGAGTGGTACCTCAGCTGTATATGCTTAGTCTTCAAATGGAAGGCTGAGTTCTTTGCAAGGTGAATGGCACTCTGACTATCACAGTACAACCTGTTGTTCTCCTACTTTTTTCCCAATTCCTCCATAAACCTTTGTAACCAAATCATCTGTTTACCAGCCTCTATAGCATTAACATACTCTGCCTCTGTTATTGAAAGTGAAACAACCTTTTGCAGTTTCGAAATCCAACTTACTGTTGTTCCACCTATAGTAAAAACATACCTTGTGGTGCTCCTCATGTTGTCTTTATCACCTGCCATATCTGAATCAACATATCCCTGTAGAAAAGTGTCTAAACCTCCAAAACACAATGCATATGTAGTAGTACCTCTCAAATACCTGAGAATCCACTTTACTGCCTCCCAATGTTCTTTACCTGGATTGTTCATATACCTGCTCACAACTCCCACTGCATNTGCCAACTGCTGATGAGTATGGGACCCTGGACATGTATTATATCTCCTCCTATGTCTTGGGACACATTTCCTTAGTTAATTTGAAATGGTTGGCCAAAGGTGTACTAACTGGTTTTGCATTCTGCATTCTAAAACTCTCCAACGCCTTCTCTGTGTACTCACCCTGAGACAATGTCAGTTTGCAATTTTTCTTGTCTCTTGTTATTCTCGTACTAAGGATTTTCTTTGCAGCACCCAAATCCTTCATCGCAAATGAATTGGCTAATTTATTCTTGAGCACATTTATATCCTGCATATTAGACCCTTCAACAAGCATGTCATCTACATACAATAGCAAGATAATAAAGCTTCCATTTTCTAGCTTTTTAAAATAAACACAGTGATCAGAATGATATCTACTATAACCCTGTTCTGTCATAAACCTGTCAAACTTCAAATACCACTGCCTT
>ML815927.1:59104-69615 GCA_009831015.1 Picea engelmannii | reverse complement strand
ATCAAATTTTAAAGTATTTGAACCAGAGATAGAGTTACTTACAGCCATGACCAAGCCATTCCAGCTTTCTGGCAATGAGCACAAGATTAGAAGAGCCCTAACCTCATCATCAAAGTCCACTTTTACATAACTTAGTTGATTAGCAACTGTATTAAATTCATTTAAATGATCTACAACAAACCCACCTTCTGACATCTTCATATTAAATAATCTCTTCATTAAAAATACCTTATTCGATGCCGAGGGTTTTTCATACAATTTGGCCAACGCATCCATCAAACCCTTCATTGTCTTTTCTTTCAAAATATTGAAAGCCACCAACGCTACCAGGCTCAGCCGTGTGGTTCCTAGAGCCTTTATGTCAAGAATCTCCCATTCTTCATCCTTCATGGCCACATGCTTCTTTGCTACTCCACTCAATGGTAGGAATAGATCCTTCTGATATAAATAGTCTTCCATCTACATCTTCCATAACTGGTAGTTTTGGAATTTAAATTTATCAACCCTAAACTTCCCATCTTTCGACATTTCTCCCACTCGAACCAGGAACCCTCTTTTCCCGCAAGTTACCTTTTTCTCTGATACCAGTTGTTAGAAAAACAGGACCATGGAGCAATAAAATAAAACAAATGCAGAAACAAAACACAGAAGACACACAATACAAGACAGACACAGATTTATGTGGTTCACCCAGTGTGGGCTACGTCCACCAGAGAAATTGCTAGGTCCTTCCTTTATTATTATCCAGCAAATGAAGGGATATAACCTACAACAAAACCTGCTGTAACTTCCTCTTCTTTCTCTCACAGTCTCCTCTCTCAAAATACAATATTCACCATCATCCATAGCCACAATACATTTCCCTCATAAAAGAGGGTTGTCTTCTAGGGAAAAAAACCCTAACATAATCCCTATCATTAGATCTGCGACCTTATAATGAACGGTCCAAATTTACAATGAAATTACAATATACTTTTACAAGGCAATTTTTGCTTCGGGGGCTTCGCCCCCGAACCCCCGCTTGCCCCCAGACCCCCCAGCCGGGGGGATAGCCCCCCCGGACCCTACAGAGGGGGTACCCCCCCTCTGCACTCCCTCGCGTGGAAGAGTGTACATACTTCTGGGGTGTAAATACTTCATGAGGTATAAACACGACTGAAAGCAAGGACCTCTGAATCAGGAAGATAATCAGACTCCACAACCAACATTATTTTTTCTATTTATGTTCTAAATATTTTTTTTTTCCCTTGATATATGTTTAATATTCATTTTTGTGCATATTATATTACATATCGCACCATACAAGTGGCATCAAAGTACTTTCATTGGAAGGAATTGTCAGTAAAAAAAAATTCCAGGGTAGAGACATGTACTATCAATGTCTTTAAGGCACAAATATTTGTTGTTCAATGGGTAAAATTGTGGTTGGGAAAACTACATGCATGAGATACATACGGTTTCACAGGGTTTCCTAGAAAACAAATTTTGTCCCTTGTTCGAAACATTTGTAACCCCTGTCGGTACCCCACGAGTAGTACTGCACCATATAGAATCTATACATGACCATCATTCCCACGTACCAGTACGTATATCAAGAGTCCCCTAGGTCTCCTGAAACAATCCCTATATCAACCAATCTTCCACTTGAGTGCTATAGTTCCACTGGGAACAACACTCGGGAATATACTCTCTAGTAACTGGGTAATCGAGTAATATGGATAAGAGTATGGTTGAGCCTCTCTAGTTGATTCTCTAAGATATTTAGCCATGTGATACTATTCAAACATTCATGTATATCAAATAACTATACCACATGACAAACCCTTTTCCATAGGCATCCTACAAAACCTAACATAGGGGTAACATACTATAAAAGGAACATAAAGGATATTTTGGTTGCGCAACCTTTCCTCCTTCATTCTGGTTGTGAAATTACTAAAAACAAATTTCTATTTATAATTTGGGCATTTTGACACTACAATATTATTTAGGTCGGAGTATAAATCTACAGGAGTAAAATAAATAAAGAAATGAGTATAGTGGTCCCTCAAACACCCTTATTTGGGTGGTTCCACCCACCCTTCCTAACACCCTTATTTGACACCTATCCCATTGCATTACTCTTTTCACCATGATCGCTATCATATATATAATTTATCCATATTTTTTCTGTGGACTCACTTCCCATCCCTAGCACCCCTCATTCTAAAATGGACACCACTCACAAGAAATAAATAATTCACCTATACGAAGGATACAAACAACATGGGGACAACATCTAGAGAGTGACTTTGGAAATTTCTTCCACCAATTCTAAATTAGCAACATTTGAGTCCAACGTTACATGAAAAATTGCAGTAGTTAAGGGTGAATTTACCTTCCTCACCACTTCTCTAAACCAATGGTTAAAATAATCCCATGGCTCTCCCTCCTCTCAAAAACCTTCACACTATGAAGGTGAGGAATCTTCCCATAATATGTACTTTTGTTCCAACTCCCTTCATCTCGACCCTCATCTTCCAAGAGTTGAGGTGAAAAAATTTGATGTCTTAGATCCCATAGGATGGGTCACTCAAATGGAACATTACTTCTCCTAGCATGGAATTACTGATGAGTTGGCCAAACTTTGTTATGGTGTCATATATCTCGATCTTGAATGTTGGAAATGATGGCCATGGAGTAGAATGACATGTTAAGGGTATGGTTCTTGGACATAGTTTATTGGAGAGATTTATGAAAGATTTGAAATTGAAACCCACTATCTAGTTTGTTTGACCAAGTTGACAAAATTTAGCATGGTGGAAGACTTTATATCTTCCTTTGAACACTTGGGTTTTCGAATGAAGGGAATTTTAGATGATTTCATCAAAGAATTATTTCTCAATGGCCTCAAGGATGAAATTTTCACCCAAGTCCTCATGACCCGCCCTCAAACTTGGTTAGAAGCTACTCAATGAGCCAAGAAATATTAACATATTGTCTCCGCCTAAAACCACAAACCCTCCTTTATTACTCACACTTGACCTACCAATACTACCTGTGCTACCACTCCTCTCAAGATATAGAAATTAACTCAGGAAGAAATGATTTAATTCCAACTCGAGGGTATTTTCTATAATTTTGATGAAAATGTTTTCTGAGGCACAAGTGTAAAGAACATAAAAATTTATGGCCACTTTGAAGGATGTTTCTAATGAATATGTTAAGGTTTCACATGAGTAAGAACTAAACCAAGAATATCATCTTACCTCTCCCTCTTACCTTCCCAAAGTTGAAGCATTGATTTTGCAGAATGCTCTCACTAGATTTTCTACTCCCCAAACCCTCAAATTGATTGGTTACATTAATAATAGGAAATTCATCATATTAGTTGATAGTGGCAGCACTCATAATTTCATTCATCGTTGCCTTTCCAAAGAAATCAATTGTTATATATGTGTTTTCAACAATTTTAAAATCATGGTTGTTAATGGTGGTTCCATGAAATCTGGGGGGCATTGTGAAAACGTGTGCCTACAAATTGGTCATTATAAATTGAAATCTCACATGTTTTCTATTAACATTGGTGGTTGTGACATTTCTCTTGGTGTTGAATGGCTACGCGCTCTAGGCCCCATAACCATGGATTTTAATGATTTGACTATGTAGTTACAATAGGAAGGCCAACAGTATAAATTCCAAGACATTACAACATGCTCTCCTGAGATCATTAGCTCCCACCACGTGGAAAATTTACTAAAAAAGGTCATTCTGGCATCATTTCCCAACTCCATTCCATTCAAGTAGTTGGGACTCCCTCTGTGCACCCTGACCTTCAATATATCATGTCCAAACATCACATTATTTTCCAAACTCCCCAGGGCCTTCCCCCCCCACACGTCAACCATGACCATTCCATTACTTAAATGCGAGGAAATATTCCTCCCAATGTGCACCCTTATCTCCATCATTTTGCTCAAAAAAATGAAATTGAGAAAATTGTCCAAGAATTGCTAAAAGTAGGTGTTATTTGTCCCAGTACCAACCCTTCTTATTCCACTATTGTCATGGTCCTCAAGAAGGAAGGAACTTGGCATGTGTCCTAATTTTTTTTCCCTCAACAAAATTACCATCAAGGAAAAATTTCCCATTCCTATCATAGATGACCTTATCAATGAACTTAGTCGAGCTCAATACTTCACCAAACTTGACCTTCATTCTGGCTACCACCACATACATATGAAAGAGGAAGACATTTCCAAGATTTCATTTCACACTTATGAGGGACATTATGATTTCTAGGTCATTCCCTTTGGTATCTATAATTCCACCTCAACTTTTCAAAGTCTTATGAATCATGTATTTCATCCTTTCCTATGTCACTTTGTGTTAGTCTTCTTTGATTATCTTTCCATATATAGTAAAACTTGGCAATCCCATCTCACCCATGTGGATCAAGTTGTCCATCTTCTCTCCAAGAACAAACTTTTCCTCAAATAGTCTAAATGTTCTTTTGGCATCTTTGAATTTGAGAACATGGGTCATATATTTGGAAAGGATGGTGTACAGGTGGATCCTAAGAAAATTGAAGCTATGAAGAATTGGACTCACCCTAAAAGTATGCATGGATTCCTGGGTTTAACAAGATATTATCACAATTTTGTTCATAATTATGGAAAAAATGGGGCTCCTCTAACAACTCTCCTTAAAAATAATGCTTTCAGTTGGACTTCAGCTGCTAACTGATCCTTCCAGGCCTTGAAAGAAGATATGTGAACTACTCATGTACTGGCCCTACATGACTTAACCAAGACATTTTGTTTTGGAAAGTGATGCATCAGGGAGATGAATAAGGAAAGTCCTTATGCAATATCGATGACCATTGACTTTCACTAGTAAACAATTATTGGAGCGACATTTAGGCCATTTTTTCTATGAAAAGGAAATGTTGGCTATTTTTCATGTAGTGGATCTTTGGCACCCTTATCTATTGGGATGTCACTTCCAAATCAAAATAGATCATCAAAGACTCAAGTACTTCCTCGAACAATATATTTCATCCTCGAAGAAACAAAAATGAGTGACCAAGCTATTTGGATATGATTAAGAGATTATTTACAAGAAGGGAAAAGAAAATGTGGTGGTTGATGCCCTTACCAGGAAATAGGAAGAAGAAGGGCCCTTCTCCCTCTCATTCCTTGTCGCTAATTTTCTTCAAGATATTCATCAGTAATGGTTGCAATACCCAAAAATTTCCATCATAATCCAACAACTACAAAAATATCCCCAGGCTACTCTAGGGCACTCTTGGCACAATGATGTGTTTCACTATAAATGTCACATATATTTAAGAAAATAGTGGGCCCTTAAAACCACGGTGCTCTCTAAGTTTCATGTTTCACCTACCCTAGGTCATTCATGTTTTATCAAAATTTGTAAATGGGTCAAACATTATTTCTTCTAGAATGATATGAAAAAGGAAATTCACACCTTTGTGGTTGAATGTGAAACCTATAAACGCAATAAGGGTGAGACTATCAAACCTCCCTAAAAACCTCAATCGCTTCAACTTCCACCTACTATTTGGATGAATATTTCTATGGATTTCATTGTTGGCTTAACCAAATCAGGAAATAATTCAGTCATCATAGTGGTAGTCGATCCTCTTTCCAAAAATGCTCATTTTTTTTCTCTTCAACACCATTCACCATATCCAAAGTGGGTCAATTTTTATGGATAATATCTTCAAAATTCATGGAATTCCTAATTCTATTGTTTATGACTAAGATCCAATTTTACCAGTGATTTCTTAAAAGAATTATTTAGGCTTCTGGGCACCCAAGTGCATCTGAGCACATCACATCATCCATAGACTAATGGCCAAACGAAAGTGGTCAATAAAGTTTTGGAAACATATTTGAGGTGTTTTGCATCTAACATACAAAATTAGCAGGTTCAATGGTTACCACTAGCTGAATGGTGGTACAAAAACTCTTACCATACTACCACTCGCATGACTCCCTTTGAAGCAATGTATGGATAGAAGCCACCATCGATTATTCCATACACATCGAGGGTCTCAAAGGTTTAGGAGGTTGATCGTAATCTTACAGTATGCATGACCATTATCCATACTCTCAAAGAAAATTTGTTCATGGATCAAAACTACATGAAGCAACATATAGATCAAGGTCATTTTGAATGTCAATTTGTTGAAGGGGACTAGGTGTTTCTTCATCTTCAACCGTACAAGAAGACTTCACTAAAATCCCAACATTTTCATAAACTGTCCCCCAAATTTTATGGTCCTTATACTGTTATCAAACGCATGGGACTAGTGGCATCTCAGTTAGCATTTCCCAGTCACTTCAAGCTACATCATGTTTTTCATGTCTCATGCCTAAAGAAAGTGTCTGGCACCAAGTGTCACACATAGACCAACCTAATAGATTTGGATGAAGAAGTTTCTCATTTGGTTGTAGCCACAAACCTTATTGCACCATCGCAAGTGTCATCTTTGTCAACACACCATCAAGGAATTTTTTGTTCAATGGAAGGATAATCCACCAAAATATGCCACCTAGGAGTTGGCTACCATTCTACAACAATTTCCTCATCTTAAGCCTTGAGGACATGGCTCTTTATCAAGGGGGAGGGAATGTTAAGGAACTAACCTCCCTAACCCCTCATGTAGATAGAATAATATATTTTCCATGTAAAAAAAGATGACATTATTCAATAACGCCTATTTAATAAATATAAACAAGTCAATGTAAGAAGACCTAATAGAAGCTTCCGCCTCTAGAAAGATCTTCCTCTAAAATGTTCTTTAGAAGACAAAATTAGTATAAATATGAGTAGGATGCATGAGAAATTTGTGTCTTGAGAATTATTATAATAGATATTTTCTTTACTGGATGTTTCCCCCTCAAAGAGGCAAGTGAACATTGCTTTCCTTGAATAAAGGTATTATTTTTGGTATTTCTCTTCTCAATATGTTGGTGTTCCCTTAATATATGTTGAATATTCTTGTTTATGCATATTATATTACACCTGGTACCTTACATCATGAACTAATCAATTTATGCACACCCTCCATGCATCTATATCGCATGCCAAAGCCCCTCTAGGCTCACTTCAATTCCCCAAAATTTTATTACATGGGCTTTACTTTCTCCCATTAGCAAGACGTCAATGATAAAAACTACACAACTAACTAATGTGTCGATTAAATCATCTTTGGTATCTGTTGGAATTTCTAGATGTGATTTCACCTTTGAATACATTTCTTACTCCGTTGGAGATAACTCTCTTTGTTCTTTAGCACTTGGAGACACAACAGGACCTGCAACCCCCATTATAGGACATGCCAGGAGGCAGAGAAACAACTCCAACAATAATAAATAGATCTAGATCTATAATATGAAGAGATATAGATATAGATCTATAATTTTTTGTGAATTCACTATAATATGAAGAGATCTATATTTATATCGACGCCTAATTAAATTTGGATAATTTAAAAATGATAAATAGAGATAATGAGTAGAAAACTAATGGAGTTTGTGCACTCAATTACCTAATGTTTCTTTCAAACACTAGCACTTGTGATATTGTCCTTCCATCTTGAATCATTTCCTCTAAATATGTCAAAAATCATAATTCAACTAGGAAATAGGATGGATTTGACTGATTGGTAGGCACATGTATTGCGCACTTTCCATCACTTGCATTTGAGCTTCTACCTATGGAATTTCAAATGGTGAGATTAGAACCCTTTACACTAAGTGCATACACCATGGTTTTGTAATGATTTCTTACTATGATATTTGTTCTTATAAGATTGCAATATATTCCCTTAAAAATAAACCATTTTGATGACAAAAAAATGGCATTCATTTTTAAATCCCAGTGGACAATCCCTCATTATTCAAGTAGTTCGACCCTTTAATAACACAATTTCTCCCATTTATAAGATAGTCTAGGAAAATCAAATGTAGATCATATAATTGGGTAGATAGTTGGTATATATCAAGGAATCAAATATGTATATCTATCAAATTGAGAAGATCCTGGTAATTTTTATTTACATAAAAAAATGTTGGTGAAAATATGAGGTTATTCATCTCACTTCTCTGATCTTTGAGACATATCTTAAGAGAATATATATATATGTATTATGTATTATGGAAAAAATTTCATTGATTGATATGTGTTATATTCTTTGTACAACTAAACTTAGTTTTCGCATTGCATTGGGCATGCGGGGGGGGTTCAGGGGTAGCACCCCCCCAAAAAACAATTGGCATTTTTCGTGCCTATTTTTAGTGGTTTTTTGACACATGGTTTTTGTCGATGGTTTTCTAATTCCGGTTAAGAGATTAGGATTGTTGACTAATTTGGGTCAATGGATTAGTTGTTTTGGATATCGTGATATCCTATATATATATTGTATTGTAAACAATGAAGACATGATCAATAGAAGATTATAAGTGCATATCTAAATAGTTTCTTGGTTTTCCTGGTTTGGGTTTCCATGGTAAAAATATATGTGTAATGTGTGTGTGTGTGTGTGTGTGTGTGTGTGCCCCATTGTATCTTTTCTATTTTTATTAATAATATATTTGTAGTAATTAATTGTACAAGGTTAAAATATATGTCTGGTATCAAATAAATGATTGGCTTCAAAGGGACACCTATGTGGTCAGGGGTTTTGGCTTGGGTTTGTGGTAAACCTTGTTACAGTGGGAGATCCACAATATCTGGTCTTCACGTGAAAACAAATTGAAATTCATTTGAAAATAGAGATCGATAAATTTAATGGCAAAAGTTTTGAGCTATGGAAGCTCAAGATGAAATATCTATTGGTGGAAAAATATCAATGGATCATTTTGGATCCAGGTACTAAAAATATAGGAATGTCACCAAAATAATGGGAAAAATTGGATCAGAAGGTGAAGATCACAATCTGTTTGTGTCTCTTAGATTCAATATAGTTGAATGTTTGAGGGGAATATAAAACCAAGGAATCATGGGATAAGTCGAGGGCTTTGTATAAGTCAAACTCCCTGGTAAATAAATTATTCCTATGGAATAAGTTGTATAACCTGAGGATGAAAAATGGAGACTCAATGACAGAGCATCTAGACACCTTCAATACTATTGTAATTCAACTATATTTTGTTTATATTAATATTTCTGATGAAGATAAGTGTATCGTTTTATTGTTCTCTTTACTAGACTCATGGGATATTTTGGTTGTGGCCATAGGTAGTAATACAACTACTTTAAGTTTTGATGATGTGGTCTCATCCTTGTTTTTGAAGGAGATGAGGCAAAAGAACATGGAAGGATATAGAACATATGCATTATTTGCAAAAGGAAAGAGGATACTCCCAGGAAAGAAATAGATATAATTCCTCAAGTGGTAGATCTAAATATAAGGGTAGATATAAATCTACTAGAAATTTTGTAAAGGTATGTTGGAGATGTGGAAAACAAGGGCACAACAAAAATCAATGTAGATCCAAAAATGTTGAGATAAGGGAGGGATCTGAAGTTTCTCCTTGTAGAAAAGAAAATCCTCCACATAAGAAGGAGGGGATGTGTACTTTGCTTCTTCAAGAACACATGTATATCATGAGGCATGGTTGGTTGAATAAGGCACATTTGAAATGAAAGGTATGATGGAGGTAATGTTTTCCTAGGTGATGACTCAACAACCAAAATCATAGGATGAGGAAAAGTCAAGTTGAATCTCATGGATGGAAGGACTAGAACACCACCTAGTATTCTTCACATCCTAGGATTGGCCATAAATTTGATTTATGTAAGAAAAATGGATGATGCAGGTGTAAAAATAGTGTTTCAGATATAAACATGTAGGATGGTTCAAGGAGAAATGGTGTTGTTGAAGGGAGTTTGGTTTGTAACTTTATAATAAATATAGGGAATCACTATTAGTGATGGGTGTAATAGTTCCAATGTTCTTGATATTGGAATCAAAGAATAAAAAACTCCTACAGTCTTTGGAGAAAATGCTATATTATGGAATCAAATACTCAGACATATTGAAGAGAAGGGATTTCAACTTCTACACGATAAAGATATGGTTGAAGGTTTGACTAATTTCTCTCTTTAAAATTGATTTATGTGAACATTGTGTATATGGGAAGAAGAATCAAGTAAGATTCCCCTTTGGTTTATCGAGGCCAGAGGGAATTTTACATCTGGAGCACAGTGATGTGTTTGGGCCTGTGTCGGTTCCATCACTAGGAAATTTTGTGTACTATGTCTCATTTATAGATGAATTCTCAAGAAATACATGGATATATTTCCTCCAGAATAGATATGAACTCTTTGAGATGTTTAAAGTGTTTAAGGCTCTTATTAAAAATCAAACAAAGAAAATAATTGACGTGCTAAGGATGGATAATGTTGGAGAGTTCTACATAAATGAATTAGAATAATTATGTAAGAAGTGTGGTATAGAAAGACAGAATACTAATCCATATACACATAAACATAATGAA
>ML815927.1:42488-59004 GCA_009831015.1 Picea engelmannii | reverse complement strand
TTCCCTAGAAGGCAACCCTCTTTTATGAGGGAAATGTATTGCGGCTATGGATGATGGTGAATATTGTATTATGAGAGAGGAGACTGTGAGAGAAAGAAGAGGAAGTTACAGCGGGTTTTGCTGTAGGTTGTATCCCTTCATTTGCTAGATAATAATAAAGGAAGGACCTGGCAATTTCTCTGGTGGACATATCCCACACTGGGTGAACCACGTAAATCTGTGTCTCTCTTGTATTGTGTGTCTTCTGTGTTTTGTTTCTGCATTTGTTTTATTTTATTGCTCTGCGGTCCTGTTTTTCTAACAAATAATACCTTTATTCAAAGAAAACAATGTTCACTTGCCTCTTTGAGGGAACAACCTCCAAAAAAGAAGAGCTCTATTACAATAATTCTCAATACAAATATTTCTCATGCCTACCACTCTTATTTATACTAATTCTATCTTCTAAAGAACATTCTAGAGGAATATCTTTCTAGAAGAAAAATATTCTATTAGGTCTTCTTACATTTACTTGTTCATATTTATTAAATAGGCCTTATTGACTAATGTTGACTTTATTACATGGAGAATATATTATTTTATGTACATGAGGGGTTAGGGAGTTTAGGTCTCTAACACATAATAAACAAGAGCCCCTTTGTGTTGGAGTGGTGGATTCGATTGATGTTCAACTGTACATTTATCTCAATTCCCACAAACTTTCTAAGGAGAATTGTGTGGTCATTCACGATACTGAATTTGTGGGCGGTGAGCTACATTTTCAAAGCATGGAAGGAAGCATTGGTTCAATAAAGGATACATATACATGTAGCACACCATAATCCATGTAGAGTGTAGTGGAGTGGAGATATGGTGGATATAAAATGAAGCCTCTTTGGATTTAAATCATGTGAGGATGAAGTGCGAGCCCAAGGTTGACAGAAAATCCAAATCCAAGTTTTCTATCAAAATGGGATTGACGAAGGATCATTGTCGATGGAATTAGTGGGAACACATTAAATTCATAGGATTCAGGGCTGAGAGTCCATTTGGTGGAAAAATTTGTAAATGTACATACTTCTTTCCCCAGTCTGAGAGCTGCCCGGTGCATACTTGTTTCCCCAGAAGTATGTACCGGGCAACTCTCAGACTGAACGACTTTGAGGTTAGGTGTCCGTGAGAATGACCAAAAATTATTATTAATGTTTATATTTAAAAATAAAATAATTGTTGATGTTTGTATTTAAAAATAATTATTATTTATTATTAAAAAAAATCATTTTATGATTTTTTAAGAATGGATTTGTTTGTTTCTTTAAAGTTAAGAAGAATGGATGGACAACAACAAAGATAAAAGTTTGTTGGATGGACAACAACAAACTACATAACATATTATGTCAATAATTTAGACCATGATACCATCCCAACATGAAAATTTATGCTAACTCATATGCTCATATGTTGTGTTGTTGATTAAAGATTTTAGATAAGACTACCTATTCTGCCTTTCAAGTGATGAGAAAGTTTTAAATATTTTATTGATAAAATATTGAAATTTTAAGGTTGATTAAATATATGAGATAGATCATTTTAATTCATCAAACGCTCTTATGCATCTTGGTTGATTAAATATATGAGATAGACTCATTTTAACCCATTAAAAGATTTTATGCATCTTCATTTAGTGGAGAGAAAGTTCATGTGTTTTGAGTGGAAGTTGGCAATTTTAAAATTTTGAGTTTTTAAATGTGATTGATCAATATATTATTAAAATAAATTTATATAAATATATAGTTAAATTAAATGATAGTTATTATAATTTTAAATATTTGTTCAAATTTATTTTATTAATTTTATTTTTTTATATTATATTTAAGAAAATATATTTATTACATATTTATTATTTAATTATATTTAAAAATAATTAAATATTTTTTCCAAATTAATATAAAAAAGAAGTGTAGCTTTTATATTATTTATTTTGAAGTTTTTTTAAATAGAGAAGAAATGGAAATAAAATAATTAAAACCATTTCCTCTTTACATACATATTCAATAAACTTTTTAATGTATATATATATATATATATATATATATATATATACAATGTGAGTGGGTCTAATGGTTAAGAACATGTCTTTCCTCTTAAGAGGTCACAAGTTCAAATCCAGAGGGGGGTAAGGTATGTATTACTAGTCAAATCGTTGGGCGGAGGGGGGTCCCTTGTCCTTGAGTTTTCAAATTTATATAAATTAAAGTTATATTTTATAATTTTTCTTCTATATGATGGGAGAATCGATCAAAGAAAGGGGTAGCTATTAGGGATGTCTATTTGCTCATGTAGTTTCCATGGGTTAAGGATAACGGAGATAGGAGGGAAATGGGGCATAGGAGTAGGCACTTAGGTTTCTTTTCATGAGATTAAAGGGATTAGAAAATTTTGAGCTCTAGGCTTTGCTTTGCACGATGGATCCAAGAGGGTCAAGTATGGAAAATGGGTGCTCTATGGCCTTCATAGCCCTGCGTCTTTGGTGTGTGTTTAATGGTGCATTCTAATAACACAATGAGACTCCGGTTTTGATTATTTCTAGCTTGTTCTCATGGCTCCCGATGGACGATGCTCCAAACATTTCCTTGGTTGTTAAATGCATGACAAAGGATGTTGTTGAGGATGCTGAGTTGTATCATCCATTTGTTCCAATGGATGATAAAGCAACCATGTCATCTCTAGAAGAAGATGTGAGGTTGGTCTAGGCTTATAAGTAGGATGAGGAGGTTGAAAACAAGTTGGTGGTATCATTGTATCATTCTCGACCTGGACTACACTAGAACAAGGAATTCTCAATTCTATACAACTCTCGAACTCTATTGGCTTGCTAATATCATGGTTACATTGGGAATTCTTCCTAGTGACCATTTCAAGGAGATCAAGCGATTGATGGAATCACTCAAGGATCATGAAAAATTTCTCATGAGGATGGTCTCTTGGCTGGTCAAACGTTATGGTGGATCCTTCATGATTCCTTTGGTTGGTCGTCTACAGATAAGGTCTTCTTCAGTTGCATGACCTATGACCAATTCCAACCTAGTGGGTGCTTAGGTGCCCCCTTCTCATGGTTGATATGCTCTCTGGTTTTCATCGCTTTGTCTAAGTCTTTCTAGTTTGAAATTTTAGACTTTTCTTGTATGGTTTTCTAAACTACTAGTTATCAAGACTTTTAGTTTTTTGAGTTGTTAGAGAACATTTTAGGTGTCAAGTTCAACTTTAAATTTTGTGTGACATGATATCATGGTTCCTTTTGGTTTTTCTTGTTAATATGTATATTATTTGGTAACTGGAGTTAATATTTAAACAGAAAACCTTACTAAAAAAATTATAATAAAAAATAATTTATGTTTAATTAAAAAATCTTTTTTTTTTTTTCAAATTTATATTTAAAATTTTATTTTATAATAAAAGATAATCTATCAATAATTAAAAAAATATTTTTTTTCATATTTATATGGATATATAATAATTTCAATGTATTATTTTTTTATTATAACTTTAATGACTATGCTTTATTTCTATAAGTATACTTTTTATATAATTAATTTTTTTTTTAATTAAATTTTTTTTTTTTAGAAAATTAAAGCGAGGTTAAAAAATATGTATCTAAACTTTTATGGGGCTACAATTTCTATTTAGCATGTGAATATAAAAATAAAACTAATAATATCTTTTTCAATATGACACATCTAATTAAAAAAAAGTCAAATTTGTGTGAATATTTTTGAGACTAGAAATTTATTTTAAAAATTAATAAATTAATTAAAAATATATATAAAATATAAAAAAAAAATTAAAGAAAAAATTATTAATTAGATCTGAAAATACTGTAAGTTAATTTTCAAAAAAAGTAGTGGTTTATCCGATGAAAGGTGAATATCATGAGGTACTAAAGTTTCATCTAAGAAATTTTCTCAGTGGAGAAGAGTTTTGATAAAATATTGGAGCTCAATTTGATTGAAAAAAGATACATCTTAAGACAAAAACATACAACATCAACAAAGTGTTGTAGATGTTTACAGATCACTTGATAACACAAGAAGAGTGTTAGATCTTAATTAGGTAGAAGAACCATTATACATTGAGGCAACTACAAATATATATGCTTTAGTGGATGTTGATCTAATATTCGTTAGAGAGATAAGCTACTACCATTCTTTCTAGTTTGTATTACTTTGCATTTCACAATGTTTTCCTACTTCATTTATTAATAGAATTTGGTTCTCACTATATTACTATTCCGTATACAATATTTATGTGTATGTGTGTTTCCATCCATACTCCCACCTCTCATTTCATTCTCTATACAATCTAGATTACTAGTATTAGAGCAATTTGCTCTTTGTTGTTTCTCAGTGCATGTCTCCGATGAGGTCAAGGTATAAAGAGTTGGGTATTGAACTAATTTTTTTTGGGGAAGACCACTCTCATTAGCCCAAACAACCTCCAATGGTGGATGAAAACAAAGATCATGGATTAAGACATCCTATCAAGTTTTTCCTCAAGGATCCATCACATGAAGAGGAACGAGATGATGGAGAAGTTCTCCCAGATCCTTTGATTGTTGCCAATAAAGGTTGATACACCTTCAACAAGAATCCATTTTTCATATGCGACCCCAAAAAGTTCCATTTGATGCATCAAATTGACCTAAAAAGGTTTCAAACCCCAATTTTCCAAGCTTGAACCTACCATTATAATGACCATCCAAGTTGATTCCTCAATATTTTTCCACTCCGAAAGCATCAACATAGATGGAAAATAATATAATGATCCAATCTAGATTATACCTCCCTAGTTGGGGTGTCTTTTGGTCCATAAAATATTTACTAAATAAGGTCAGGAATTTTATCCTCTATCTTCTCCCTAGAGAGCCAATTTGCTTTGCCTGAAAGTTTTTCTTTCAATCCAATATGCCAAAGGTTGTGTTTCCCATGTATTGTAGTTCTATACCTCTATTGTAAAATAATGTCCTATGCCAACTCTTCCTGAGCATTTGGTGCTAAGTCCTCTATGGAAGGTAGGACACACTCCTCATCCTGGTCCACATTGGAAGACTCGTAGATTTTGAGATTTCCACATTCACTATTGAGTAAATATGCATGTATGGGGGTGGAATGAGTTTTTAGGCATTATCTAAAACCTTCTCCAATATATCCAAAGGCCCATACCGCAGATCCTTGATCTTCTTACTAGAAACCTATAGTCTTTGCTTGTTCAACTATAACAAAACCCTGTCTCCCACTTTCAATGACTTCTTCGTTCTCTATTGATCATGTATGGCCTTGTATTTTTCATGTGACTTCTTCAATGTCTCTTTTACTTAGAAATGGATTTTCCTAATCTTCTCAACAAATTTTCCTTCCCTTAATGCATCCCTTGTGAGGTCCTCGCTCACCCTTCCTTTCTATCCATATACAATATCCAAGGGTGAAGGTGGAAAATATCCAAATAAAATTTCAAGAGGTAACATACCAGTAGAAGTGTGGATTTCTCTATTATAAGAGTGTTGTATGTAAATTAGATTTTCATCCAAAGTCTTCAGATGCTTCTGATTGTAGCCCCTAAAAAGATACACCAAATACAAGTCGAGTACTTATGTCTTCCCATCTATCTATGGATGGAACATCATATATCTATTCAACTTAGTGTCCATTTTCTCCTCCATTATAGTAAAAAATGTACTAGGAAATGTTGTATCCCTGTCTGATATGATACTCCTCAGTATCCCAAAGTGCACCCAGACTTGTTCAAAGAACATTTTCGTTGTTTCTTTTCCTTTGATGGCATTTTTACAATACATAATAATGCACATCTTGTTGAATCTATGAACTACCACAAACATATATTCATGTCCCTTACTGGTTGTTGGTAAACCTCCCAAAAAATCCATGTAAATTATTTCCTAAGGTTGAGTGGGTATAGGTATGGGATAATACAAACCTTGCTTCCTATTACTAGTCTTGTTGGTAGAACAAAGTATACATCCTATAAAATACCATGCTACATCTTCTTGCATTTTGGGCTAGTACACATACCTTTGTAAGTTGGAAAATGTATTCCCAACACCAAAATGTCCTATAACCTTGTAGGTGTGAGATTCTCTAATAAGTTGTAGTTTTTCATATTTAGGGACACAGAGCTTGTCAAGATTGTAGATTAACCCATTCTAGAAATTCTATTTATCCTTTTCATCACCTTATTCTATATGAATTTGGACATGTAGTTGTTGAAACACCACCTTGAAGTCCTCATCTTCTATGTATGCCTCTCTATATACATTATGAGTAAAAATTTGTAGCACCAATATCATTCATGTCAAATTTAGAGGACAATTGATTTTTCACATCCCAGATAATCTCCTTGTTTTTTCCTATCAGCAACACACAATCCACATACAAGACCAAATAAATGAGATGATCATTGATTAATTTGAAATACACATAGTGATCCAATTTTCTCCTTGTGAAGCCAAGTTCCAACATACAAGTATCAAATATTGTATACCACATCCTTGGTGATTATTTAAACCCATACAGGGACTTTTTCAACATGCATACTAGCTCTTTCTTTCGCTTCACATAAAATCCTTCTCGATACTTCATGTAGATTTCTTATTCCATATCCCCATGTAGAGATGTTTTCTTCACATCCATCTATTCTACTTCAAAATCAAATGTAGAAACAATAGATAAAATAAATATAATAGAAGATAACTTCCCAACATGAGAAAAAATTTCATCAAAGTCATTTCCCTCTACCTGGAAATAAACTTTTTCTACTAACTCAGCTTTATATTTCTCCACTTTTCCTTCTGCATTCAAAGTCTTCTTAAACACCCATTTTTTTCTAATGAGATTTATTCGAGTAGGAAAAACGACTAGATCCCAAGCCTCATTATTGTCCAAGGCTACCATTTCTTCAATCATTTATTTTTTCTAGAGTTTTCCATCCTCTAAATCAATTTCCTCCCTAAAAGTTCTAGGATAATCATCAGTAATATATAAAGAAAAATTTGAATAGAAATAAGGTGGAGTACACATTTCCAGTTTCCTTCTTTCCCAAACCATTCTCCTCAATACTGCAATATGAGGATATTATTATTCTTATTCATATTCTTATGTAGAGTCTAATTCATTATCCTTCAATTCAAACTCTATTTTCTCTGGTTCTTCCTCCTTTGGTAGGACTTCATGTTTTACAACATCTTTGATTTATATAAATACCACATCTCAGTTGTACACTACCCTTTTATTTCCTAGGTCCCAAAGATTATAACCTTTCAGACCATATTTATACCCGATAAAGATACACTTTTCATCAGTTTTATCTAGCTTAATTTTGTTTTGATTTGGAACATGAGCATATGGATCACATACAAAAACCGTAATATATGTCAAAGAGGGTTTCTTAATAGTCCATACTATTATAATGTTGTGCTCGTTTAACCATAAACAATGTTACACCATTGCTACCCAACCATCGGCACAAAGCCACCCATAAGAACCTTAATCTTTGATAGAAAGAATGATTCTGGGAAGCCTCACTAGAACCAATAGATAAACCAGGGCAACACACCTTCTCCATAGGTAGTGCACAAGATAGAGTACCAAAATATTGAACATGGAATTAGTGCACACCTGTAGCTACTACAAATCCTCCTCAACACTTGAGCCTTGCTTCTGGATGACTAAGTGTGTACAGAAATGAGCTAGGGTGCCTTCTATTTATATTAATTAGGACAGGTGAACAAGTGTCTCTTCAAGCAAGTCTGAATAGTCCTTTTCTGCATATAATACTTCAATATTACTTATTCTACTGAGCCAACTTGTCTTCTAGGGTTTTCACACATTTTTTTAGATTTTCTCTTACTTTCGTAATATTCTATTATAGTCAAAGGTTTATCCATGGAAGTTAATACCTCCCACATCTACCAAAACATCAACACTCACTCTTATCTAGGGAGGTATTTAACCATGATGTTCCCTTATGGTATTCATATCCTTTCTTGCTATGCCATGATCCTCTCATCATGGTTACGTAGACCATGCTACTAGTAGCATCATTATCTCAGACATGTCTACACCCATGTGGACCTGTCAATCTCTTCTAAGGGCCACAACCTACTAGAGAACACTAGATCTACACCTCATAGTGTGTGTCACCATATTCGTCATGGGATACACCCACATGACATGCTCATCCATGGATATGCCCATGTCGTGAGTATCATCATTACTATCATCATTATCCATCCATATTACATGTCATGGCAAATAACTACATGGTCTCACTGACCGGTAGCATCACCAGAGATACACAGGATATCTCATGATCACCCAGATCATATTATGAGGAACACAATAAAAACCATACAAGTTCTCGACTACACCATTAGCATACCAGACTATCTCACTAGTGTAGCAACAATTTGGCATACAAGACAATCTCACTTGAGTAGCATACAACTCGGCATAAAGCCTACAAATTGACACAAGGCCTGCAACTTGGCATGAAGCCTACAAATCGACACAAGGCCTACAACTCGACGTGAATTCTACAACTCGACATGATGCCTAAAACTCGACAAAAGGCCTACAACTCGAAACGAAGCCTACAAATCAACATGAATCCTATAACTTTTCATAAGGCCTGTAACTTGACACAAAGCCTAAAACTTGGCATGAAGCCTACAACTCAACACAAGGCCTACAACTCGACACAAATCCTACAACTGGGAACAAATGAATATAACTCAACATGAAGCCTACATGATTCTTCTTTTCTAATTTTTCCATCAACTCCCTCTAATTGAGAGAATCCTCAAACCATGCTTCCATCTCATGCATGACCATATGCATCCTGCAAATTGTTAAAAAACCTTGCTTCTTCTTGATCATTAACTCCCTCTAAAGTTTTACTCCCTCTGAGTCCCTTCAAGTATTTATTTTCTATGGTAACCATCCTGGTATACGTAGGATAACCTACCTGAAACAAGAAAAACAAGAGCAAAAGCCTTTCCAATATAGTAACATTATATATAAGAACATATCAATTTCAAGGTAATTCATTATAGAATTACCAAGGTGTCCTTCCTCAGAACAAGAACAAGAATATCTCCTAGAGGATATGTTAGTTCATATTGCTATTAAGTACAATAAGCATTTATATTAATAGTACATGGTACTAAGTATTCATTTGTTCCTAGCATTAAAAAATCTAAAGGATTGCAATACTTAAGCAACAATAAAAATATCAAACCCGATATGCAAACCTGGAGTCTGGCTATTATTCTGCTTGAGTTTCTTTTCTTCCAAGACAAGTATTCTTTCCAACATGGAGAGTGTCTTGTTCCTCTAAATGTATTATATCTCATATATTTATGGATCTATGATTGTTTCTTGGACAAAGGTCCCTTCTCTTTCTAGAGATTCAGATTTGCAGTAGTTTATTTTTATTGTTTCTCCTACTCCACGCTCATGTGCTTTGAAGCTCCAAAAATCAAACTCTTCATCTTTTGACACCTACTCTTCAGTCTATGGTTCCATAATTTTTCCCTTTGTTCTTTGCAAAGATGATGTCAATCCTTGTCTTCCATGCTCTACTAAGAGACCATCCTTCTGTTGCACTGCTCTAATTTTATGGAAGAAGGCATGAATTTCTTTGACGTTGACCTAGACCATTCTTTTGAATTTCATCAGTCAAACCTTGAATTTGACCCAAAAATTCAATTTGACATTTTTAATGGTTGAGGGAACTAGTAGATGTGTTGGGTTAGGGCACACGAGGATATTCAAGAATTATGCCAAACAATTCATTTAAATTTCTCGAACAATCAATTTAGGGTTTGTTTCTCCTGGAAGATTAGAAACCCTAGATGCAACTATAATTTTTCTACAACGAGGTTGATATAGAGTTTCGTATCTACCTTCCAGTGGTTAGAATGTTCCGAAGGTGGTGTGGGCCCATAACCTGTTTGAGTGTCATGCTCGTTTAACCATAATAAATGCTACACCAAGCCACCCCCAAGCACTTTAATATTTGACATAATGAATGATTCTAGGAAGCCTCACTATAACCAATAGATAAACTAGGGTATCACATATTTTCCATAGGTATTTCACAAGATAGAGTACCAAAATAATTAACAAGGAATTACTACACACCTCCAGCTATTGCAACTCCTCCTCAACACTTTCACCTTGCTTCTAGATGAACGAGCGTATATAAAAATGAGCTAGGGTGCATTTTATTTATACTAATCTAGCCAGGTGAATATGTGTCTCTTGAAGAAGGTCATCACTGTCCTTTTCTGCATATAATACTTCAATATTACTTATTCTTCTGAGCCGACTTGTCTTCCAGGGTTTTCACACATCTCTTTAGGTTTTCTCTTGCTTCTAGAATATCCTATTATGGTCAAAGGTTTATCCATGGAGGTTAATACCTCCCACATCTACCAAAAGATCAACACATACCTCATGTGGAGTCTTGTCATACAACCTTGATGAGGGTGATCTATTGACCATGTAACATGCATTACCCAATGTCTCTACCAAGAATTCATGTCGTAACCTGGCACCACTGTGCATGCACCTTGATTTTTCCATCAACGTCCTTTTCATCCTTTATGCAACTCCATTATGTTTATGTGTATATGGATTAGTATTTTTCCTTGATATACCACACTTCTTATAGAATTCTTCAAATTCATTTATGCAAAACTCTCCAACATTATCCATCCTTAGAACATTAATTATTTTCTCTATTTGATTTTCAATAAGAGACTTAAACTCTTTAAACCTCTCAAATAGTTCATATTTATTCCGGAGGAAATATATCCATGTATTTCTTGAGAATTCGTCTATAAATGAGACATATTACACACAATTTCCTAGTGATGGAACCGACACAAGTCCAAGCACATCATTGTGCTCCAGATGTAAAATTCCCTCTGGCCTCGATGAACCAAAGGGGAATCTTACTTGATTTTTCTTCCCATCCCATATACACAATGTTCATATAAATCAAAATAGATAGATAAATTAGTCATACCTTCAACGATACCTTTATCGTGTAGAAGTTCGAAATCCCTTCTCTTCAATATGCCCTAGTGTTTAATGCCATAATATAATATTTTCTCCAAAGACTGTAGTAGTTTTTTCTTCTTTGATTCCAATATCAAGAACATTGGAACTATTACACCCATCACTAATACTAATTCCTTATATTTTATATAAATTTCCAAACCAAACTCCCATCAACAAAACCATTGATCCTCGAACCATCCTACATGTTTATATCTCAAACACTATTTTTACACCCGCATCATCCATTTTTCTTAAATAAATAAAATTTATGGCCAATCCTAGGATGTGCAGAACACTAGGGAGTGTTCTAGTCCTAGTCCTTCCATCTATGATATTCAACTTGAGTTTTCCTCGTCCTATGATTTTGTTTGTCGATTCATCACCTACAAAAACATTACCTCCATCATACCTTTCACATTCACAGAACCACTCCATATGGGGAGTCATATGAAAGGATGTGCATGATTCAATGAACCATGACTCATGATATACATGTGTTCTTTAAGAATACAAGTACAAATCCTCTCCTTCTTTTGTGGAAGATTTTCCTTTTTTACAAGGATCATCTTTAGATCCCTTCCCGATCTCAACATTTTTGGATCTACATTTCTTCTTGTTGTGCCCTTCTTTTCCACATCTCCAACATACCTTTAAAAATATTCTAGGAGATTTAGACCTACCCTTATATTTGGATATCCCACTTCAGGACTTAGATCTATTTCTTTCCTGGGATTATCATCTTTCCTTTTGCAAATAATGCATGTGTTCTCTATCCTTCCATGTTCTTTTTCCTCATCTCCTTGAAAAATAAGGATGAGGTTACATCATCAAAACTTAAAATAGTTTTATTACTACCTATGGCAAAAACTAGACTATCTCGTGAGTCTGGTAAATAGAACAATAAACTTATACACTTATCTTCATTGAAAATATTAATATAAAAAAAATATAGTTGACTTACCATAGTATTGAAGGTGTCTATATGCTCTATCATCGAGTCTCCATTTTTCATCCCTAGGTTATACAACTTCTTCCATATGAATAATTTATTTACCAGGGAGTTTGTCTTATACAAAGCCCCTAACTTATCCCATGATTCGTTTGTTATATATTTCCCCCAGAAATTCAAATATATTGAATCTAAGAGAAACAACTAGATTGTGCTCTTCACCTTTTGATCCAACTTTTCCCATTCTTTTGGTGACATTGCTATATTTTTAGTAACTGGATTCACAACAATCCATTGATATTTGTCCACCAACAGATATTTCATCTTGAGCTTCCATAGCTCAAAATTTTTCCCATTAAATTTCTTGATCTCTATTTTAAAATTGCTTTCAATTTCTTTTCATGTGAAGAATAGATACTACAGATATCCCACTATAACAAGGTTTACCACAAACCCAAGCCATAACCCCTAACCACATAAAGGCCCCTTTGAAACCAATAGTTGATGTGATACCACACATATATTTTAACCTTGTACAATTAATTACTACAAACATATTCTTAATAAAAATAGAAAATATACAATGGCACACACACACATTACACATATATTTTTACCTTGGAAACCCAAACTAGGAAAACCAAGAACCTATTTAGAGATGCACTTATAATATTCTATTGATCACGCTTCATTTTTTACAATACAATATATATAGGATCTCACGGTATCCAAAAAACCTAATGCATTGACCCAGATTAGTTAACATTCCTAATCCCTTAACCAGAATTATAAAACCATCAACAAAAACCATGTGTCAAAAAACCACTAAAAACGAGCACAAAAGATGCCAAAAAAAAAAAATTGAGGGTGCTACCCATGAACCCTTCGCACGCCCAATGCAATGCGAACACTAATTCTAGTTGTAAAAAGAATATAAAACATATCAAACAATCAATTTGTTTCCATAATAAATAATACATATATCCACTCTCTTAAGATATGTCTCAAAGATCAGAGAAGTGAGATGAATAATCTCATATTTGAACCAACATTTTTTTATCTAAATAAAAATTACCAGGATCTTCTCAATTTGATGGATATACATATTTAATTCCTTGATCTATACCAATGATCTACCTAGTGATATGATCTACATTTTATTTTCCTAGACTATCTTATAAATTGGATCAATTGTGTTATTAAAGGTTTGAACTACTCGAATAATGAGGGACTATCCATTGAGATTTAAAAATGAATTCCAAGTGTTTGTCATCAAAATGGTTTATTTTTAAGGGACTACATTCCAATATTAGAATAACGAATATCATAGTAAGAAATCATTACAAAACCATGGTGTATGCACTTAGTGTAAAGGGTTCTAATCTCACCATTTGAAATTCCATAGGTAGCATCTCAAATGCAAGCGGTGAAAAGTGTGTGATACATGTGCCTACAAATCGATTAAATCCATCCTATTTCCTAGTTGAATTATGATTTTTGACATATTTAGAGGCAATAATTCAAGATGGAAGGACAATATCACAAGTTCTAGTGTTTGAAAGCAACCTCAGTTAATTGAGTGCACAAAATCCATCAGTTTTTTTGTACTCCTCATTATCTCTATTTATCATTTTTAAATTATCCAAATTTAATTAGGAATCGATATAGATCTATATCTCTTCATATTATAGTGACTGCAAAAACAATTATAGATCTAGATCTAGATCTCTTCATATTATTGATCTAGAACTATTTATTATTATTGGATTTTCTTCTCTGCCTCTTAGCATATCCTATAATGGGGGTTGAGGGTCCCGTTGTGTCTCCAAGTACTAAAGATAAGAGAGATTTATCTCAAACTGAGTAAGAAATGTATTCAAAGTTGAAATCAGATCTAGAAATGCCCACAAATACCAAAGATGATTTAATCGATGCATTAGTTATTTGTGTAGTTTTTATCATTGACGTCTTGCTAATGGGAGAAAGTAAATCCGTTGTAATAAAATTTTGGGGAATTGAGGTGAGACTAGAGGGGCTTTGGCATGCAATATAAATGTAGGGAGGGTGTGCATAAATGGATTAGTTCACGATGTAAGGTACTAGATGTAATATAATATGCATAAACAAGAATATTCAACAAATATTAAGGGAACAACAAGATATTGAGAAGAGAAGTACAAAAAATAATACATTTTTTCAAGGAAAGCAATGTTCACTTGCCTCTTTGAGGGGGAAACCTCTAGTAGAGAAAATCTCTATTAAAATAACTCTCAAGAAAAATCTTTCTCATGTGTCCTACTCTTATTTATACTAATTCTGTCTTCTAAAGAACATTTTAGAGGAAGATCTTTCTAGAAGTGGAAGCTTCTAGTAGGTCTTCTTACATTGACTTGTTCATATTTATTAAACAGGCCTTATTGACTATTGTTGACCTTTATTACATGGAAAATATATTATTCTATTTACGTGAGGGGTTAGGGAGGTTAGGTCCCTAAGATTCCCTACCACTTGAGAAAGAGCCATGTCCTCAAGGCATAAGATGCGGAAATTGTTGCAGAATTGTAGCCATCTCCCAGGTGGCATCTTGTGGTGGATTATCCTTCTATTGAACTAAAAATTGATGGTGTGATGACAGAGATGACGCTTGTGATGGTACAATACAGTTTTTGGCTACAACTAAACAGGAACCTTCTTCATCCAAATATGGTAGTTTGGTTTGTGTGTGACACTTGGTGCCAATCACTTTCTTTAGGCACAAGACATGAAAAACATGACGTAGCTTGGAGTGACTGGGAAAGGCTAACTGATATGCCACTAGTCCCATGCATTTGAGAATAGTATAAGGACCATAAAATTTGGGGAAAAGGTTATGAAGTTGTTGGGATTTTAGTGAATTCTTCTTTTACAGTTGTAGATGAAGAAACACCTAGTCCCCTTCAACAAATTGACATTCAAAATGACCCTGATCTACATGTTGCTTCATGTAATTCCGATCCATGAACAAATTTTCTTTGAGATTATGGAGAATGGTCATGCATATTGTAAGAGTACAATCAATCTCCTAAACCTTTGAGACACTCGACGTGTATGGAATAATCTATGGTGGCTTCTGTCCATACATGGCTTCAAAGGGAGTCACTAGTACATATTGTAAAAATTCCGACGTTTTATTTGCAGCGTTATGGACAAAATTGTCCATATTGTCGCAAAATAGAGGAAATTAAAAAAAAAAAAATTCATATTTCCCGATAACGTCGGTCTTGCCATGTTGATGTCTCTCTTGCCATGTTGACGTTTCTCTTGCCACGTTAACGTCTCTCTTGCCACGTTTTCCACTAGAACGTCTCTCTTGCCACGTTTGTGACATATACGTCATTCTTGCCACATTTGTGAAGATTGATGTCGCAATTGTGATGTTTTGGAAACTAGGTTTTCCCCTCCAATAGTCACCTTAGTATGTTGACCAAGTCAAAATACTAACAGTCACTTAGGTTTTTTTTACGTCGGAATTGCGACATTACAAAATCTATAAATATGTTGCATTTGATGGATGTTGTGACAAGTTTGCTATAATAACAATGCTTTGGGGTCATAGTAGTTAGTGGTTAGAATGTTTTAGGGTGTGATTTTCATGTCATGAGTTATAGGGGTAAATGGTTATAGTGTGTAAAGGGTTAGAATCTATTTGGGACCATCATGAAAATTTCAGTGTCGGAGCATTGAGTACTTGAGAGGTTGGATGCCAAGTGAGTAGTAAAATGGTATCATGAGAAAAGCTTCCTTAAGCCTTAATGGAAACTAGTGTGCTAGTTGCAGGTTTAGAACAAGTGTAGGTTATTAAGATGGTCAATATGAGTCGACCATGTTAAATATGGTCAACTATAGTCAAACATGATGAATTATGCTCAATCATGGTCAACAATGGTCAATGGAGATCAATATCATCAATACGGGTGAAGGGTTAGTTGGTTACTAGAGTGAATGTAATAGGAGGGTCATGGGTTAAGGGATTCCTAAGTTACATAGTTAATGGATTAGTGGTTATGTTTCGATGAAGTTAGTGGATCAAGGGGTTATGAGATGGGTTCAGTGGGATTAAATAGTTAGGAGATTCATGGGGTCATGCATCAACCATGGTCAATATAGTTAACAATGGTCAAATATGACTAGTGGGTTACTAGGTTCATGGGATTGGGTCAATATATTAAATCATGATTGTGTTCATACTCAAATGGGTTAATGCCAACCATAGTGTTTTAGAGGATTAGTGTGTTCGGGGTCGTAATGTGTTAGGTGTGATTGCATCGGGGATCATAGTGTATTAAGGGGTTGTTGTGTTCATGGTCACAATGTTATGGGGATAGTGCGTCTCTCTTGCCATGTTTGTGACATATACGTCATTCTTGCCACATTTGTGAAGATTTATGTCGCAATTGCGACGTTTTGAATG
>ML815927.1:22998-33267 GCA_009831015.1 Picea engelmannii | reverse complement strand
ACTTTCTCTGACGCTTCCACAAATATATCTACTTCTGTCAACATAAATTTTGCATGCGGATTTTCTTCACCATAGAAAATATAAACATGTATCTTGCAACCTTCTCATTGTGATAGCAGATAACATATTCCTTGTGCTCCTCCAAATCGTGCAACACAAAGTTGGTATCCATCATATACCCTACCTCCTTAATCTGCTCTGTCAATCTCTCCAATGTTTGTGGGTGGGACCTGTCATTAACTATAAATGAATGCACCATGTTCTTTATCGTCACATTTGACTTGATAGTATGTGCCCGATTGAGATGACCTTGTCCAGTGATTAAACAAGAAACGATGGCTGCACAACAAGAATCATATTCACACCTCAACAGATTCAAACATTATGTTGGCCAATGGCAGCATTAGATGTCAAACAAGAAAACTTTTAATCTGCAATCCTTCAGGTCTTTGACCTGTAGCAGATTCTCAAGCATACAGAGTCCTGTAGCATGATGACAGTAGGTTGAATCTCTTGTTATTGGGGGGTGAAACTACCTTACGGGGCATGTTCTTCCTTGGCTGATTCGTATAATCATCTTGTTGGGTGAATTGTCTTGTAGCTGGGCAATGTTGTATCCTTGTTGGGCCGTTTGTTGTTGTGGAGAGGATGATTTCTCACCAAGGGAGTTGAGTAACTGGTAGAAACCGAATTCTGGGTGGAAAATCTCATTTTTGCAGCAGTATAGTGGGGGTTTTCAAGTGTTGTTACAACCCCCAAACATCATCTCTATTTTCTAGCCAAGCTGTATCATTCAAGTGCCAAAGCTTCAAGACATTTTGTGAGTTATGTGTGGTTGTATCAGTTCTGAGTTAAGGTTTGGAGGCCCTGTTGTGCAACAAATTGGGAATCTACAGCAGTATTTATAGCCTCTTTTCTCATCTCTATTCCTGTTGTGTTTTGATGTCAGAATAATTAAAACTCAGATCTGATTTGTTGGTTGTAACTATGTGTTTAAGTGTTGGCATTTTGTGATTATGGTTTCTGTTAAATTTATAAGCACCTGCAATAGCCATTCTCCTAGAGGATGGCTAAGACCCTAGACGAGATCTAGGCCCCCCAGTGCACTCCTGGGGTACTTGGTTTGGGACCAAATAGTTAGTGCCATGGAAAAAGACCCTTGTTAGGGCCCCCAGTAGACGACTGGGGTTCTTGGTTTGGAACAAAGAAGTAAAGACCCCTGAGAGGGCCCCCAGTATATGACTGGGGTTCTTGGTCTAGGACCAAGCAGTTAAAGCCCCTAGATAATCCTAGGGCTCCTAGAAATGTCCAGGGTACCCATGCATATGACATGGGTTGATCCTTGGTCTTTGACCTTGGTGGATAAGACCCCAGAAAAAGTTCTAGGGCTACTTGATCCTCTATCAAGTATTTTGATGGTACATGACCTTCCTTGAAGAAGGACATAACCACATGAGGGATAAGTCCCATATGCAATGATGATAAAGTAATAAGTTCACCATGCTAAATGAAGGAATGAGTATTGCCACCTTGCTAACCCTACCTTACCTTTACTTGTGTTGGTTTGGGGTCTTTATGTTTTAAGGGTAAATTACATTTAAATTATATCATGTTTAAATTACCTAATTTAAACATGATATTTTAATATTATTTTTAATCTAACTTTACCCTAACCCAAACTATAAAATAGAACCTTCCCTCTCACATCTCTCACTTCTTGTATCACTTATTGCTAAGTGTGTTTGGACCTCTTCTAGCTCCGACTCCTCTCTGTTGTTGAAGTTGTGGCCCCCTTTTGCTGTGAGTGAAGTTTTTGCTGCGGCCTCTTCTAATCTTCCTGTTGTAGACTGGTGTGGTGTAGCTGTGGTTTCTTTTGAGTGTTGGTTGTGGGGTTCTATCTCTCTCCTTACAACTGTGGTAAATCTGTATGGCGTGCGGCTCCTTTCCTTTCTGTAGTGGCTAGGTTCTAGGGTGCGGCTCCTTCCCTTCTGTTGAGGATAAGTTTTAGGGTGTGGCCCCTCTTCTGCTCTTTTGTGTAAAGCCTATAGGGTGTGGCTGCTTCTTGTTGTGGTGTATGTGTAGGGTGCTACCTTTTTCACTGCTGTGTGGGGTACTGTTGTGGCTCAACCTCTCTTTCTTATCTGTTGTGAGGTATATGAGGTACGCCCCCCCTTTGGTCAGTTTTCGTTTGAGCTGTGGTTTCTCCTTACTACTATGATGAGCCTGTAGGGTGTAGCCCCTTATATACTACTGTGAAGTTTTTCTTTTTAAGCCACAAGAGTGAGGGTTTATCCACTGTCTTCTTCCTGTGTGGGGTTTGGATGATTTGAGCATTTTCAGTTTGAGGGTTTGACTATTTGAAGTCCTTTTGGTTCTGTTTCCTTGGTGGTAAGAAAGATCCTTCAACTATTGGTAAGAGATACAAGCTATAAGGTGGATCTATTAACTAAACCTTTGTCTGAGCATACTAAAATGGTTCTACATCTCCTGTGGTTACTGTGCTATCTTCAGAGGTAAGGTTGTTGTACCAGGTAAGCTACTTACTAATCATTTTCATATCTAGATCTTGTCTTATCTTCAGCACTGTTAGATCCTTTTAGTTTTGTACTTCAGCTATTAGATTTGAGTTATATGTATTGATTTTATGTTGTCTATAAGTTGATTTACTATTTATGATCAGATTGGTCTTAGATATACAGATCTATATAATATTTTGAGATCAGTCTTATAGATCTTTTTTCATTGTCTTGTTGTATCTTGAACTGTTCACTGTTCAAGTAGTAGAGTTCTTGTTTAACTCTTGCATAGCAGATATGAGTTTTGTTTATGAGTTTATTGTTGTCTGTCTTTAGATCTAATAGATCTGAATATTAGTTAAAGTGTCTAGAGTTTGTAGATCTATATATCTAATTGTTTTATTCACTAAAATAAAAAGACACTATTGTTTTGTTTCTTTACCCTAATTCTAACAGTTTCTATCTTGGATGCAATAAAATCATGTTTGGTAAATAAACCTTGTATAATAATTATAACCCACGACATTAAAACCAAACCAGAAGCCATATAATAAACAAACAACAACAACAAAGGAGATCTACAGTAGAGTATTAGTATCTGAGTGAACTGTTTGACATAATGCATAAGCCAGAAGAATATTGAAGTTGCTACAACAACTAAATGGTAGGATTTGATAGTGGGTCTGGGTATGATAACAAACTATTTGATGAAATTCACAAGTCAAATAAGTGCAAATGTTCATAGATGTTACTATATGGATGATGAATGAAACCATGAACAATATGAAATATGAAAGGTTTATTTGGCAGTGGATGTGACTTGGAAGTGAACTTGTTTTCTTCCTCTTTTGATTGGCTTCATGTTTTTTGCCTTTATCTCGATCCATGTTATATGATTGTTGGTGTTGTTGGTCAACCACTAAAAGAAATCTTCAAGAAATTTGAGTTTCTTTGGATAAACTCAACATCAAGTGAATTTGCTCTTTGTTTTAACTTGAATATTTTCAATTCATATTGGTAGATATGAATTTTTAAGGATTGACTTTGAAAAATCCTTCAACCATGGAGTTCACCCCTTAAATCTTCCTGGGACCTGCAAAAACATAACACTTGCATGCGATACAATATTAGATGAAGGAGGAAGAGAGGTGTACAGTCTCTCTTCTTCCAAGAAATATGTAAGCAATGCTTTAAAAACAAGTCCAAAGATGATACACAAAGAAAATGCATTTGTTTACCCCTTTGAGAAATGGTGGCCAACCTAGACCTACTAGCGGTATTTTGTTCACAAAATCTTCATTTTATGTCAAATTAGAGTGATTACCAAGCCAAGTTAAATTGAATTCATATGGATAATTCCACTATAAACAAATTTTCAAAAGAATTCAAAATGATATGCTAAAAATGGTGAAGATGACCATATTTGATAGAGTTGCTTGTGAATTTTTGACTAGACCAACAATCATTATTTAGAGTGTAACTTTTTAGTGAAAGATTGGATCGATGTGATTCCACTTGGAGATTAAAGTAGATTCTTTTTTTTATATTCAGTAGAAACATGTTTTTAAAATACTTAGGTTTGATATCACAAAATTGCTTATGAACAGACCTAGGGGGCAGAGTTTCGGTGTGCTGATTTTAAGACAAACAATCACTAAATGTGGCATAACTTTTTCATTTGACCTCCAAATGGGATGATTCAAATTGTGTATTTATCTAGACTTGAATATTTATCTCCCATATAAAAAAAAATTAAAATAAGAAGTCTTAAGATTTGAAATATGCCAATGAACATTCAAGTCCTAGAATTACCAACATGCAGATTTTTCGACAAGTAGTTAGTATTTTGAGCATAACGTTTGCATATGATGTCAGATTGAGGTGATTCATATTTATTTGGAAACTATATTCCAAGGGATAGCTTCCCTATAAATATCAGGTTAAAATGTTTCCATTAGACGCCTCAAATCAAGGCTGTACTAACTCTGTCCTCAAAATTTTACTTGAGACCTAGTTTTTGTTTTGATCATATCTTTTTGAGTTTTGATCCAAATTGAAAAATTCAAAATGGATTTAAAAACTAGATTTCAAGAGATATCTTGTTTTAAAAACATTGTACCAAAATGATCCTATATGGTTACCCAAAATAGGATTGTTGTTACTACATTTTGCCATGAAATCGTTCCAAATGAGTATTGAACAATGATTTGAGGAATTATTCATAAAAGTTTGAACCAAAAGGTCTTATTGTGAACTCATTCCACCTATTTATTTATTTATTCTATTCTATCCTACTCTATTGTAGAAAAATAAGTCATTCTCTCAAGTATAAGAGAAWTTCCAATGCATCCATTTGCRTAATAAGATCATAAGTAAACTCATATCCAAGTTTGAAAAATATACTTTAATGAATGCTTGGACATGAAAAGTTAGTTGATCATAAAGATTTGATGCTAAAGAATGTTGAAAAATGGAGTGGTGTTGTGGCCTAATGACTAATTGAAACCAAATTTTGAAATGACCTTTGTTTATCTGGCTCTCCTTAATTGTCATAACACAAAGCTCTTCTTGTGGTGCTCGTTCAAAATCTTGAATGCACAAGGGAGCTTGTGATATACATGCTAGAAATTCTTCAATTTCTGGCTCTAATGTTTGATCTTCAATGCTTCTTGTAAAATATGTTGCAATGTTTTATCATTTTAGGGTGTTTTAGGCATATTTTGTAGAAGTTGGTTGTTTTTATATAATGCCTATGATGTGATATTTTATTGACTATAGGCTTGCAGTTCTTTTATGGGGAAATATTATTTGCGTTTGAATCCTTCTGTTCATAACTCCACGGTTCTGTGCTATCATGCAATTTTTACTTTGAGTTTGGGGCTTGTACAATCTTTCTGTTAATTTTATGGAAGTTTAGTCCATTGAGCAATCTCGGATGTGTTCAACTTCTTTGTTGACATGTATTATGTAGAATTATGTGGATGCTAGGATTGTTGAGTATAGGCTTACAATTCTTTTGTTGGGTAGTTTTGCTCATGTCTGAATCTTTTTGTTCATAAATCCACAGTTCTGTGTTATCATGCAATTTTTACATTGAGTTTGGGGTTTGAGTAAGATTTATGTTCGAGGGAGGTTTGGGGTTTGTGAAAGATTTATGTTAATTACAGGGAAGTTTAGTCCACTTAGAAGACTTGTGTCTATTCATCTTCTTTCTTGACGTGTTCTATGTAGCATTATGTGAATGTCATGGCAGTTGTGCCACATTGGATAGCTTTCTTTTTTGGGGTTTAGGAGCAGTTGTGTTTTATATGTGGATAGGTCTTTGCTAGATCTTTGTGGATGATGAAAATAAAACCATGTAATGCTTCACAATTGTTTCAGCTGTGAACACTCTAATTGAACATTTGACTAGGCTATGCATTTTATTTTTTCATCTTTTTAGCGGTCACCTTCTTTGGCGCTGTCTCAGGTACTCTGCCATGATACTTTATTGTTACAATTGTCAATTTTTTGGCTTTTTTAAGCAATACCCTACTTTTGGCCATTATAATTACTCTAATTTTGATTCTATGAAATGGTTTCGTTGTTAGCAGTGCAGTTTTGTTACAATTGGCATATTCAATTTTGTTTCTTTTTCTACTCTTAGAAGAGTTTTTTTATTAAGTGGCTTGAAACTGTTTAGTCCCTCCTTTCTTTAACTCAATGCAACACCCTCTTGATATCTTGTCATCTGGAAAATTTTCTTTGTTTGGTTTCTCATTTCATTGGCTCTGTTCGTCCCTCTTGATATGTTGTCATTTGGCAAAAAAATGCTTTGTTTGGTTTCTTATTTTATTAGCTTAGTTCATTACTCTATCTTCAATTGTATTGGCTTAGTTCATTACTTTGTCTTTAATTACACCCATAGGTAGGCTATATGTTTTTTCGAACTCCGGGAGTTGTGAAGCATTATATGGTTTTTTGTTTGTTTTTTCTCTTTCATATGCTCTGTTTTGGCACGATGGTGTCTATTTTTTACAACTCCATGCATCACCCTCTTGATATGCTATTATTTGGAAAATTTGCTTTGTTTGGGTTGTCATTTCATTGGCTATGTTCATCACTTATGTCTTCATTTACACTCATAGGGAGGTTATAAGTTTGTTCGAACTCCTAGAGTTGTGAAGGAACACTTCTGTCTTCATTTACACCCATAGGGAGGTTATAAGTTTGTTCAAACTCCTAGAGTTGTGAAGGATTATATGGTTTTGAGTTTGATTTCTCTCCTACATATCATCTATTTTGGCACTATGGTGTCCTTTTTTCACAAGTCTATGCGGCACCCTCTTGATATGTTATCATATGGAAAATTTGCTTTGTTTGGTCTCTCATTTTATTGGCTCTCTTCATCTCTTGATATGTTGTCATTTCAGCAAATTTGCTTCATTGGGTTTCTCATTTCATTAGCTTTGTTCATCTCTCTATCTTCATTTACACCCATAGACAGACTATAAGTTTGTTTGAATGGATAGAGTTGTCAACCATTATATGGTTTTGTGTTTCAGTTCTCTCCTTCCTATGCTCTATTTTGGCACGATGGTGTCTTTCTTGTACATTAGTGCATATGTTGGGACAATTTCTTTGGAATGAGGAACAATTTTGAGGTGTTTATTTATTGCTCTCAAATTTGCTTGATTTGTTTCATTCTTATGCCTTGCCTTATTCAATATTGTTAGTGTCTAATGCACGCTTGTTATAGAGCTAGGGAAAGGACAATTATTTTGATTTGGAAATCGTTTGCTCCGCAACATTGACATAAGCTTTGTGTATTTATTTATTTATTTGCAATTTTGCTTTATAGTTTTAATGTCATGATTTGTGGGGTTTTTTTGGTTTGTTGTTGTTGCTTTGTCATTTTTTTTATCAATGTGAGGTGTTGTATATGCATTATCCAAAACAGCCCAAAAATCTCTATTCTTGTTAGAACTTGGTGAAGTAAAAAATCCAGAAAGGGCATAGTTCCAACTTCTACATGGTCTAAGGATTTTTCGAAGTTCTGGGTTGATTTAGAGGCCCTCAAAACTCATAGGGACAATATTCACTATCTTTGCCACTCTACCTGCAAATTCTTTCTTTTTATTTCATTTCATAGTCTCTAAACTAATCCTAGTCAGTATTCACTATGTTCTCCTAAGTTGGAAATTTATTCATTTCTGTTATGTTCTCTTGGGCCGGAAATTTATGGTTCTCTTAGGTTGGAAATTTATTCATTTCTGTTCTATTCTCTTGGGCTGGAAATATGGGCCAACTGTACTGTTAAACTTAAAAGTTATCTTGATATGTAAGATTGATATTTTCTTTCAGGAGAATTCAGCAACAAACAATTGAAACATGATGTATTATGAGACACCTAGGTGATATTACATTTATTGATGACGGGATGCTAGTAAAGGTATCTTGGACATGACAACTATTGTTCGTTGTATTCCAACTGTAATAGAATTGAAGGCCTTGCTCCTTTTGTTTGTTATGATACCAACTTGTGCTCTTGGAATTTACTTCCATGGACAAAAATTATCCTACTTCTTACGCCCTATGTGGGATACTCCACCGAATCCCTTCCACCATATCCCTCACTACTATGCTGAGAATGTTTCCATGGAGCAACTCTATGTCATTCATGGATGGGGCATTAGAGAAACTCCTCGTCGTGTGTTTGATGTCATTCTATTCAACAAGGAATTGGACCTGCTTACTATCAAATGGCACGAGTTGGATCATTTTGTGACAAATTTTGTGATTCTTGAGTCCAATACAACATTCACAAGCCTGTAGAAGCCATTGAACTTTTCTATGAACAGGGAGCAATTTGAATTTGTAGAGACCAAATTTAAGTATGGAACTGCTGGGGGGTGGCCTCTTTCACCTGGAGAGAGTCTCTTTGTACAAGAAGCACATCAGAGAGTGGTATTGGATAGACTTTTGAGAGATTCAGGCATTTGGGAAGATGACCTGGTTATCATGTCTGATGTTGATGAAATCCCAAGTGGGCACACCATAAATCTTCTCAGGTGGTGTGATAGAATACCTCCTTTAATTCACTTAGAATTGAGATATTATTTGTATTCGTTTGAGTTCCTTGTAGGCTATGAAAGTTGGCAGGCAGAAGTCCACCTGTACAAGCCAGGAAAAACACACTATGCCCATTATTGTCAAATGGATGAGCTCTGGGCCAATTATGAGAATGTTACTCCTTCTAAAGGGCCAACAAAAGAAAGCATTGAAGGAGAAATTGACCTGAACAAAAAAAAGGGAGGACTAACCAATTGTCTCACCTTTTGGAGATTTCTGGCAGGATCTTTGTCTAGAATTTTCCGTCAAAACTTTGACAGGAGCAATTCCAGTTGTAGATGATGATTTGGTCCTACAGGATGTCCTTAAGAATTATTTTTTACCTCAAGTGAAGACAAAAGAAATTTTGTGTAGTAATTCAAATCTATCCGATCTGTTAGGTTCTGTGGCACTTGTAGATGGCTCTGGCAATAATAAGCATGCTGAGCATCCTACTTCAACTGAAGAAAGGGCCTCATCATCCATGGTGGAGTTTGATGGAAGTAATGAGAATCAACACACTTCATCTGTTTCAGATGGTTTTCCTGGTACCATAACTCTCAATAGATATGGATATATGAGGAAAATGAAGAAGTTTACTAGGCAAGATGCTAAAGACTTGCTTGAACCACTTGGGAGAAAACTCTATAAGAAGGGCTTAGCTTTTGTGAAGGAAAGTAGTTATTCCAATATTTTTTTGAGAAACAAGAAAAGGCCATGCTTGTGTCGTTTTGCTTGTCCCAAAAGTTTCAAATCGACTGTTGACATCTGAAACATAGTATCTTTTATTGACAATATGCTAGCTGTGACTATTTTATGGTATTTATAGCATTTACTAGTCCAGTGGAAAATCATTACCATGTCCATTCCAATTTTGTACAATATGTGGGCCAGCTAAATGAGAAATGGCATTGCCTGTGTACAATTGTTGCAATGGTGTCTAACCATGAGTGATGATGGTGTCTAATCATTAGTGATGTGATATCTACAGCTTTAGATATCAACAACCTATAGGGAGTTGGTGCTTCCTTCTAGTGGGTGCTAGAAAAACCAGAGAGTTGGTGCTCTCAAATAAGTTGCTGCTTGTAAAACATAGGTAGCAGCCTCACATTGAGTTGGTGCTCAATTAAATATGGTGTACAGAACTTAAAAGACTGCCCATCATTTCGAAGAAGAAGAGGTTTTCTCCCTTTATGGGTTTCCTCGTGAAAATCTGTCTCTGTGTGTACCTTGTGTGTGACTGATGCTTTTTACTTTTACTATCCATATGCGGTATAATGTTGATGATCGTTTGAAGAAAGATTAAGAATGTTTTAATAGAATTAATATTTTTTAAGCTCAAAGACAACTGATTCACCACCCCCCCCCCTCTCAGTTGTATTAGTAATTTCAACAATTGGTATCAGAGCGGGTTCCTTTTATTTAAAGGTAGATCTATAAGCTTAAACATGACAATTCACGAAGGGACTTCAGCCTCTAAGCCCCCTCTATTTGATGGAACAAATTTTGCCTTCTAGAATATTAGAATGAGAACATATTTAATGGCCTTGGGTGCTGATGTTTGGGATGTAGTAGAGACTGGATATACAAAGCCTGTTGTGCTAGCCTCCAAGGATGATAAGTTAGAGTTTAGTTTTAATGCTAAGGGGATGAATGCTATCTT
>ML815927.1:0-19884 GCA_009831015.1 Picea engelmannii | reverse complement strand
TTGGATTAGAGCAATGAATGAAGAGCTTGATCAGATTGAGAAGAACAATACTTGGGAGCTGGTTCCTAGACCTGAAGATAAGAATGTAATAGGTTCCAAATGGGTGTTCAAGAATAAAATGAATGAAAAAGGACAAGTTGTTATAAATAAAGCCAGATTGGTCTATAAGGGATATGCACAAGTGGAAGGTCAATACTATGATGAAACTTTTGCACCAGTGGCAAGATTGGAAGCTATTAGGATATTTCTTGCTTATTCATGTCATAAGAACTTCAAAGTTTATCAGATGGATATTAAGTCAACATTTCTTAATGGAGATATAGAGGAAGAAGTATATATGGAGAAACCTGAAGGATTCTCTTTGACAGATAATCCTAATTATTTTTGTAAGCTGAAGAAGGCCTTATATGGACTAAAACAAGCACCACGAGCTTGGTATTACAGACTGGACAAATTTCTACAAGAAAAAGGGTTCAATAAAGGTACTATTGACAGTAACCTTTACATTAAGTCTGAAGGTGATAATTTACTTGTTGTTTTGATTTATGTAGATGATATTATTTTTGGCTGTACCAATGAATCATCTGTCCAGTGGTTTGCTAATTCTATGAAAACAAAATTTGAAATGTCCATGATAGGAGAACTGTCATATTTTCTTGGCCTACAAGTAAAACAAAGCTCTGCAGGAATTTTTATTTCTCAAGAAAAATATTTGAAAGAGATGTTGAATAAATTTCAGATGGAAGATTCTTCTACAGTTAGCACACCTATGGTGGTTGGTTACAAGCTGAGTAAAGATGATATCTCACCTGATGTTGATCAAAGGACATACCGCTCTATGATAGGCAACCTTCTGTACATCACAACATCCCGTCCTGATATAATGCAAGTTGTTGGAATGGTAGGTCATTTTCAGTCTGCTCCTAAACAAAGTCATTTGGTAGCCGTCAAAAGAATATTTAAATATTTGAAGGGAATAGTGACCTATGGTCTGTGGTATCCTAGAAATCAGAATTTCCAATTAACTACTTTTTCAGATGCAAACTGGGCAAACTGTATTGATGAGAGAAAGAGCACCAGTGGAGGAGCATTTTTTCTGGGTGACTCATTAGTTGCATGGCTTAGTAAAAAGAAAGGATCCATTTCATTATCCACTACAGAGGTAGAATACATTGCTACCGCTACTTGCTACACACAAATTTTATGGATGATACAAACTATTGCAGATCTGAAGGTAAATTACACTGATCCCATTCCAATTCATTGTGATAACACTAGTGCCATTAGTGTCTCCAAGAATCATGTTCTTCATTCCAATTCTAATCATATTCCAATCAAGTACCATTTTCTCAGAGAACAAGTTACAAACATAATTTTTCAACTGAATTATATACCTTCTACAGAACATATTGATGATATCTTTAATAAACCATTAGCAATGACCCCTTTTGGATATCTTCGTCAAAAGTTGGGGGTTATAATCTCTTGTGTCTAATCTGTTCACTTGGTCAGGGGGAGTACTTATTGAATATCTGGTGTATTTCCAAGATGCTTATGGTTGACAGGGGGAGTATGTTTTGCAACAGATTAGGGGAAGAATGTTTCTTCTTTGATATTGATGTCAAAGGGGGAGAAAAGAGTTTGGGAGGAGAGTTGAGTCTGAATGCAGTCGTAGTCGAGTCCGAATGCAAGTGGGTGCTTGTGTTGCCATCAATGCCAAAGGGGGAGATTGTTGGCAAATATTTAACAGACAACAAATGGAAAATATTTTACAGACAGTGAATGCTTGTCATTGATGGAAAGTACAACAGTAAAGTTGGCATGAGTACAGGAAGTTTGTAATCGATAGGAAAAAAAAAGACAAGTTCAGGAAGGTCGAATGATCGAAGGCGAATGAATGAAGGCAACACAATTTTTATCGAGTGATCGAAGAACCGTAAAGTTCGAGAAGCATTTCTGATCATTGGATCTCATTCAAAATTCTCGAAAGAATGAGGGCCGTCAGATCAGAATATAGACAAGAAGAGCGCTGAACAAGAGGATATATCTCAGACGTTAGATCCAGGCGTAGGACCCAACCATCATTGGATCAAGAAGAACTTGCACATTCTTTAAGGTACAAGGAGAAGTGGGCGTAATCGCGATATGCAAAATCGCAATGTAATCTAAGCTGTCAGATCAAGGTTTGATCTGGACCATTGATTCCAGTCTATGTCGGGGTTTCGGGGATCGGGACTTCGAGAGTCGAGATGCTTCATCTCCAAACTCACGAAATGCAAAATTGTGAGAGCACCTTATTCATAAGGCTGTGGTCACAACCCTTGGTTACGAGAAGGGAAGGAGTCAGTCCAGATAAGCTCCATTTCGGGGTTTCAGAGATCGCGACTTGGAGAGTCGAGATGCCTCATCTCCAAACGCACGAAACACGAATTCGCGAAAAGCACTTTAATCATAGGTGCTTGGTTATGACCATAGGCATATGGGGGAAGGAGCTAGTGTAGAAAATTTCTGTATCGAAACTTCAAAGATCGTGAAATGAAGTGTCGAGTCACTCAACACATGATTGCCGAAATGTTGAAACCTGATTTAAAAGCAACATCAATAAAGTTCATCCAACAACGCAAATAAATTGGAATATGATCGGAAGGATACTGTTCTCTCTCACAGTTAACTTTTCAGTTACAAATCTGTTAGTGAAACAGACTCATGATTGCCAAATAGTTGGTGTTTCAGTTGCTAAGACAATTATCTTCCTTTTACCGAAGGAGATGGGAAGTTGAACCGCCGTGATTTTGTATAAAAGAAAATGAGACAGACAGCGTGAGGTTGGCCGTTCTGTATGAAAAATGAATGAAACTGTAAGAAAGGGAAAATTATAGAATATGCAGAGTGAGATGGAAAAGATGCACAACGTGAGATGAAACTTAGAGAAGAGTAAAATATGATGAAGAGAAGTTGAAACAGAGCAGAATGACAGAACAAGTCAATGCAGAGCAGACCTACTGAATAGACAGAGGAAGAAAAGAACAAAAGAACAGTTTGTAGAAGACCATTTTTTCAGAACAAGGAAAGATTGGTAAGAATTGATTTATCTGCATAGTGGATTGCTTATTTATTCATTTAATATTTTAGGGAGGTTGGGAGGTGCTCTGGAGGACTGTTGTCCTCAGTGGTTCAAGAGGGAGCTTGAACATAGGAAGTTTTAGCTTCCATCTGGTTGCAGCCAGAGAAACCACGGTGGCAGGGTGGTGCAAGGGAGAACAAGTGCTCTTTGTTATACAGGTTGGAGCCTGTATAACTGGAAGTTGGTGCTGGAACACATAGGGAGTTGGTGCTTCCTTCTAGTGGGTGCTAGAAAAACCAGAGAGTTGGTGCTCTCAAACAAGTTTCCGCTTGTAAAACAGAGGTGGCAGCCTCACATTGAGTTGGTGTTCAATTAACGTTGATGTACAGAACTTAAAAGACTGCCTATCATTTCGAAGAAGAAGAGGTTTTCTCCCTTTATGGGTTTCCTCGTGAAAATCTCTCTGTGTGTATACCTTGTGTGTGACTGATGATTTTTACTTTTACTGTCCATATGCGGTATAATGTTGATGATCACTTGAAGATAGATTAAGAATGTTTTAATAGATTTAATATTTTTTAAGATCAAAGACAACTGATTCACCCCCCCCCCCCTCAGTTGTATTAGTAATTTCAACACATTGTTGTATCATCCATATTCCATGTACATTGTTTTCCCCATCAAGGGGAGATCGTGAATATCGACCAATTATCCTTTGCGTACTCTAGTCCTAATGCATTTGTTGGACCGTCGATCCCCATGATTGACAATTCTTAGCTGACAAATTAGAATATGGGTGTCGAAATGTATTCTTCCCTGATGGGTACTTTTGACTTCTCGACACTGATTCACCACATTTATGTCATGTCTAGTAGGCCCGCTTCTACAGGGAGGTCCATTCCTTTCCACACTTCCTATTTTAGTGATCCATGGACCCTACCTTCTCCGACTTCCTTGTGTGAAGGACAGTTTCATGCTAGCATGGCCATGCCACTATCAACACAAAGATTGCATATCAATATTTTCTTGACTCTTCTGTCGATCTTGATCTTGTTACCTTGCATACGGATGAGGAGGATCCAGTTCTTAGACCTATATGGGCCACCTCATTATCTTGTTCGTATGATTTCCTAGATGAGACTTTTCCTTTAGAAGAAGCCATCCTTGAAGACATGAATGGTTCCGAGAGACCTTAGGATGACATGCATCCTCAATCTTATTTTCTCCCAAGTCTTGAAAGAATCGAGCAAGATGACTTTTGCTCTACCCTGAGTGAGATAATCGATCACGCCATAGCTCCACTTGATACGCACACAATTTATGCCGAAGGAAATATGGTGAGTATTTATCCTACTATCTCGATTGATATCTTTCATACCCTTGGCAAGATTGAGAACGCAAATATAGGTGCGGATTGTTCGCCATAAGAAATTTTGATCTACACTAATCTCTTCAAAGAATTTCGAGATGTATTTGCTTGGTCATACAAAGAGATGTCAGGGATTGACCCTCAAATTATCGAACATGAGATTATAACTTATCCAGATGCTAAAATAGTTCAAAAATGTCTTAGAGTTGTGAATCCTAGGAAGGCCCCTGCTATTAAGGAAAAGGTGGAGAACCTGCTTAATGTCGACTTCATCTACCCAGTGCCCTTGATCGAATGGGTATCCAATCCTGTTCCCGTAAATAAAAAGCAAGGAACCATCTGTGTTTGTATGGACTTTTGTGGCCTAAACAAGGATTGTCCTAAAGATAAATTCCCCACTCCTTTCATAGATTAGATTCTCGATGAGTGTGTGGGAAGTGAAATATTTTCTTTTATGGACGGTTTTTTGGGCTATAACAAAATCCATATCAAACCTGAGGATCAACACAAGATGACATTTATATGTCCTTGGGGTACTTTTTCATACCGGAAAATGCCTTTCGGCCTTAAAAACACCGAAGCAACCTTCCAACGTGCCTTGAATCTCTCTTTTCATGATCTCAATCACATAGTCGAAGCCTACTTGGATGATCTTACTGCTCACTCTCACAAGAGAGTGGATCATGTTATGCACCTTCGACTAGTTTTTGAAAGATGTTGTTACTATAGAATCCAGTTAAACCCTCATAAATGCATCTTTTGTGTTAAGTCTGGTCATCTCTTAGGGTTTTAGTTTCTGAGACCCAGATCATGGTAGATCCTCTTAAGGTTGAGGCAATACTTCAGTTGCCTCTCCCGTGCACAATTAGACAACTTCAAGTTTTACAGGGAAAAGCTAACTTTCTACATCGGTTCATAGTGAATTATGCCAATATTACTAAGGGTTTCATGCACCACTTAAAGAAAGGAACCCCCTTTGTCTGGGATGAGCAAGCCCAGGAGTCTTTTGATGCTTTGAATAAATCCTTGGTATCGACCCCTCTGCTAAAATCTCTTGATTACAGTAAAGATTACCTACTGTATATTGTCACGTGTGGAGAGATGATTGGTATGGTTCTAGTTCAGGAGGATTACAAGCTCCATGAGCATGTCATCTACTATCTTAGTCGAAATTTAGTCAGTTCTGAGCTTAATTACTCTCACGTTGAAAATATAGCTTTGGCTTCTGCTCATGCAGTTCAATGCTTACATCATTATATATTACTTTGCAAGACTACGGTGGTTGTCAATGTCAATCCATTTCAATACGTCCTTACTAGACGTATCATAGGAGGAAAATATACTAAATGGATTGTCATCTTACAAGAATTTGATCTCGACTTCGCTTCGGCCAAGTCCAAGAAATCAATAGTTTTTGCAAAGCTAATATCTAATTTTCCACGATTAGACAAGGATGTTATCCATGTCGATTCATTCGCAGATGAACACATTTTCCTCATCTCGTCGTCCGATCCCTGGTATGGAGACATTATTTTATATCTTCAAACCTTGAAGTTCGCTCAACATCTCTCGTGAGATGATCGACGACATGTTAGATACCAAGCCAAAAAGTATACCATCATCGGCAACACTTTGTATCGCCAAGGAGTAGATAATATCTTACGTCGTTTCCTAACTCACGAGGAAGTTGATCTAGTCCTAAACGATTTCCATAAAGGGGCTTGTGGTGGTCACCTGGGCTTGCGACAACCTAAAAAATCCTGTGAGCCGGTTATTTCTATCCCACTATATTTAAATATTGTATCGAAGTGGTTAAGAAGTGTCACCCCTACCAGGTGTTCAATCAGAAAATGCCCTCACATCCAACCCATCTTCACCCAGTCATCATCGTCGATCCCTTCACCAAGTGGGGGGTAGATTTCATTGATTGAAACCCAACTTCGGCTGGGGGAATCAACACATTATCGTGGTCGTCGACTACTTTACTAAGTGGGCCAAAGCCATTCCTACCATAAAATTAGATGGAAAGACTACAACCTTCTTCATGTTCAACCAAATTATCGCCCGGTTCAGTATCCTGAGTGAGATTGTCACTGATCATGGCAGTCACTTTCAGAATGAAATGATGGTAGAAATAGCATCTAAGTTGGGGTTTAGACACGGTCATTCATCCCCTTATTACCCCAAGGAAAATGGGCAAGTAAAGGCCATCAACAAGTCTCTCAATGCGATTTTGCAAAAAAATGTCAGTCAGAATAATTCCAACTGGCACATCATGCTATATCCCGCGCTTTGGGCATACCATAACTCAGTTAAGGCTGCCATCATTTTTTCCCCTTTTCAGTTAGTGCACAGTGTGGATTCAATCCTTCCTGTTGAATGTGAAATCCCTTCTCTCAATTTGGCATTCGATCTCCTACCTGACACTTCAGATTTAGAGCGACACCTTGTGCACCTAGAGAGAATTGACGAGCATCATTGAGATGCCTTTACGACTATCGAGGCAAACAAGAAATGTGTCAAGGTTCAGTATGAAAAGTCTGCCAGTCCCTGGTTGTATGTTGAGCGTGACTTGGTTCTCTTATATGACCAAGCCAAAAAACCACTAGGGGTAGGCAAGTTTAAATCCATGTGGAACAGTCCTTACATCGTGTGACATGTCCTAAAAAAAGGAGCCTACAAATTAAAATATTATGAAGGGAATAAGTTGGTCGAGCCCAGAAATGGGCTCTACTTGAAGAGGTACAACTCTTGAGCCATAGGCTTGGGCAGAACTCTATGTATACTAATGTAAATTTAGTGTATATATGTTTTTTTTTTCCTTTTTGTCTTTAGCTTGCTTATTGAGTTTTCCCTTTGTTGGAAGATGTCAACGGAGTCTCTGGTCTACGTAGGATTCGTAGACGGAGCTAGTCATCATACACGAAACTTGGCTTCTGCTGCTTGGGTGGTTTACTCACCCGAGGGTCTACTAGTGTCTTCAGGTGGCGCATGCCTAGGGCCATCCACGAATAATGTGGCTGAATATAGTACCACCACAAACTTTTGTGCGATGCTATATCACATGGCATTTTCTCTTTAGACGTTTTCCTAGATTCCTAGTTAGTAGTATGTCATTTGAACGGTCGTTACCGCGTGTGTGATCCTACTTTAATCCATCGATTCCTACGGGTATGTCTTTTAGAACGACAATTTGATTTTATTACATATTATCACATTCCTAGGAGTTCTAATCTTGTATCCGATGCCTATGCTAACTATGTTTTAGATTGGAATTTGTCACATTAATAAATCAAAGAAAACCATTAAATCAATGTACACATTGTAGGATATAAGTAAAGCCGAAGATTTTTTTTATATATTTCAATATATGGTGTTCATATTACAAAATTGTGGCTAAAACCCTCAATACACATATACAAATGGTATACATATCCCTCGATGCCTACGCCTGTGGTGCCAGATGTGTGTCATGGTATCAAACCACAACATTTCTGAGACACTGAAAGAGTCATACCCATTCTCTAGGTACACAAACCACCTATCGTTGCATGGCTTCAGGTAGATCCTCTACCTGAACCATAGGAATCCTCTATGTCAAACGAGATAGGCTACCTTGCATGTTTTGTAAGAATATCTCCACTTCTCCTCCCATCGCCTCATCTCCCTAGTTCCTTCATCTATTTCATAGGAATCCCTATGGCTGTCGCAGACTCGCATCTGTGATTACACAAGTGTCTAGTTAACACTCAAACACCATCTCAAAAATATTTTTGTTCCTTAAATACAAAAATACAAAAAAAATGAAATATTTAAAAAATATATTTTGTTACCTATATCACCATAGGTGGCCCCTGGTGGAAGTGGCATATCAAGATCTCCTCGAAAATCAATCTCCGCATAGGGATAGTCATCCAACACAATGATTTTCCACCACCACCAGAAGAAAAAATCATCATTGTAGGGTGTGGTCACCCTACCTCCCCCCTACCGTCTCATGAAATCGATCCATCGTACCATCTCTGAATCGCGTGTTCCTCTAGGAAGAACCTCTACTCTAGGCCACAGACCTAGAACCCACTCGAAAAAGAATATGCATAGAATAGAAGAAAACCCAAAGTTTCTCTTACTCCCTTGTTTGCACTCTATCAACTAAACTTTCATATTGGTTAGCAGTGAGGTACATCAGTCATAGACAGTGGGTCTAGAACACTCTACTGTGTAAAACATTAGTGTTCTTGATGCTTGATGCAACGAGGCCGAACCTATGATCCTGGTAAGCACAAGCACTATGATCTTCAAACTGAGATTACTTATTGCCCAGATGGGGACTTGACTTCCCACCTTGGTAGTCCTTGCTATACAGTGGGCATCGATATACTCTTCAATCTTCATCCCACTCCCTTCTCAGCATGACTTGAGGTTCACAACCTCCCCTCGACGTGATAGACTAGTCAAGAAGTATATGTCCTCTACTTTGATCCTCAGTGGTTGTCCATCGAGGATAAATCTTTCGCTATCAGGGTCCCAATAACCCACCAACATCTCCAATAACCTCACTTGGGCCCTCATTCCTTTGAGAGGCAAAAATTTGTACAAACCACATCTTTTTAGAGACACTTGAGCCACCATATCTCATTCAACAACTGCATCCAACTCCTCATGCTCTTGTTCTCTCCATTCCAGGACCATCCTGCAAAAGAAAATCATTTTTTTTTTGAGTTAAACCCCCTTTTTGGCCATTTACATACTTATACACGACCTTATTTGCACACAGTCACATGTAGGGATTTATACACACACCATGTGGTTCACATAGGGGTGTATACCCCATCATACATGCGACCCTAACAAAGGAGACCCATGTACACCGAAAATCCTAATTTATGCCCTCAAAAACTAAAAAATTGAAACCTAATTAAAAAACCCACGTACACCAAAAATCCTAATTTACGCCCTCAAAAACAAAAAAAATTGAAACCTTATTAAAAATGTAATCCACTGAATTTGAAGACAGTTCGTGATTTGGTTGCCTGATGCTCCTGCAATCGTCATTCAAATCTTGGAGGTATTTTGGTCCAAATTTCACTATTTGGGTAAAAATCAAAATGACACAGAATTTTTTTATTTTATTACTATTTATAAGCTATTTTTACCCACTTTATATAGTTTCATGTTATTTTTTAACCTAATGGACTAATTCAAATATGGTTTTGAGCTGTTTTGTTGTAGTTTTGACTCAGTTTTCTTAAGTATTCCAATGCCATGATTGGTCATTCGTCACCTCGAGCAGGTATTTTCATAACCTAGCATATAGGACAGGTATCCACTCCATCATGCATTTTCACATTGTCCTTTGACTACCACCTTTTTTACGCCTTAGGTATGAACCCATTTGTTGTGACATAAAACCTTCCATCTTTTATAAGTAATGCTGCTAATAAATGGTAGAGACTTACCAAACATGGGTGCCCTAGTTAGATCCCCTTTGTCATTTGGTGCCCATGTTGAGTTTTTCCTTAGTATAGGGAGTCCATTATAACTTGATACATGACTTTATAATGAGCCTCATTTCTCATTCATGCACATGCAGCCTTATTGCCCGTGAACTCCCAAAAACGAGTCCTAATTAAGCTCTTTTCTGACTCATCTAAAAACCGAAAATATTGTCGAGTGATTTATCCCTTTCACACTCGTTAAACTGGATTTGAAGGTTCATGAGTCTTAGTTAAGATATTTTTTGACTCGTTATCAAAAATGGAAAAGATTTCAGAGTGAACTTGTCTTTTTCACACTCGTAAATTGGATTTGAAAAGACGTCTATTTGGCACAAGTTTTCCTCTTTTTCACACCAAGTAGAATACACGACATAAAAAGGATATTTTTTGGCATTAAGTTGTGATTGCATCTCATGCCCTCACTTGCAATACTGAGCCTTTAGTTGGTTCTCTCTTTGCGTTATAAATCGTTGCCTAAGTAGGTTTGCATCCTCAACCAAGAAGAGACTTGTTTATATCCTTCGCAATTTGACACCCTATACCCTGGAGGAAACATCACCTCGGGTGTCCATCTCTTTCATGCATTTCCTTGCATTAAGCATAGGTACGTTCCACTGCTGGAACTAGTTTTTCTTACTTGGGACACTCGTTTCCTGCTATGTATCATATCATTCATTTGTTATGAGAAACAAAAAAATACGGGTAGGAAGGGAGTACTATATTATAATTGGTAGCTGTCGTGTTGCTTTTGAACAGAGAACAAAATTATTAAGTCCTTGTGTCATTATAATTTTAGGTTTTAGCATGGCCTTAGGAATTTGATCTCGTTACAGAGTTTTCTCTACCGATTGGTTACTCTTCTAGTCCCTATAGAGAATGTTATTGATGCCTCCTGCATATAATCATCACATCATTGAGTCTATGCTTCCAGAGTCCACCACATGTCTCATGCTCTTATTCAAAGGAAGTCTCACAACCTGCATCGGCCACTCCTCAAAAATTAGTTTGTCTTAGATTCACATGATACTATGGTCTTATCACGCACCCTAGCCCTACTTACATCATCGGTAGGTCACCTGAAACCCAACAATTGACATTTTGTCATTGGTCATTGACTAGGTGGTTTCCCTTGTGTTCGACGGCAAGACATATATTCACTCTTTGGGATTCATGCAGTGTCTTGGATGCCATTAGCCTTATTGATGGTTTCCTCACCCATGTCAGCAGTCTTCATCATCAGCTACTATTCAGAGGGTCTTTTTCGTGTACTGCTTGCATTTGATACACGTGAAAGACAGACAAGGTCGTTGGTTAGTGAACATGTTCTTCATCCGATCTCCACCAAATCATGAAGTTCCTACTTTGTTCCTTGTGTTGACTGATGAGAGATGCCTTAATTCTCTCCTCTCAGTGTGTCTCTTTCCATCGACTTCATCTCATCTATTCTAGATACGAGACCAAGAGTTTTATGGGTACCTTGAGGCTTGCAGTCATTAGTGGCAGGATCTCTCGCTTTTGACAGATGGGAATACATCAATGTCTCCTGATCAATGGATTTCTCAAGTGTTCGACACTGACTCCTTTATTCACACTTTGTTGTGAGGGAAATCTCCTTACAGACTAGCAAATAGGGTTAGACTTTGCATGCAGATATGACCTAGAGAAAATCTACTTTCTACCTTCGTCCCCAGACTTATATCCCATTTCTATTTAGTGAGTACTTGGCCAGATCAACTTACTTGGTTCCAAGCATTTGGTGTCGATCCCTAGTTGCACTTGATTACTTGTTCACAATTCTCCTTTCCAATGATGACCTACATACAAGACAAGCCACAACTACACATGCATTTCACCTATAGACTAACGGGTTAGAGATTCAAACATGTACTTAACAAACTATGAATAACTCATGAATTGGGATGGGAAAAGAATTTTTCTTTATTACTTTGAATGAATCAACTTACAAAAAGTCGAGACCGGCCACCGCTTTGCGAACCTGATCCTGGGCTCCTCTTCAACTGTCCTCCAACTTCTTTTCTTCGTATCTCTTCTGGCACAAGGATGGCTAAAGGGTTGGGACAATGGAAATGTGCAAATGGGTAAAGTTTATTTGCTATCTTTTTCCTCTTCCAAATAGGACCCCTAACCCTTCTTTTATAGGCTATAAGAAGCTAGGTATTTGGGTGAACCCTCGGCCATGCATGGCCAGAAGATGCAGTTAACTCACCCAAAGCTGTGTGTTCCATCGAAAAATTTCCTTTTTTCGTGCTTCTGTAGGTCCACGTGGGCTATAGTGGGCCAGCTAACATGGACATTATAGATCCACATGGGTTGTAGTGGGCCAACTAGCGTGGACTTTTAAAAATGGAGTTTTTTGAAGAGTTGTTCAGTAGTGTTTTGGAAAAGAAGGGATCTGAGATGGCTTGATGCCAGGTAAGCATGTATGGTTAAAATTAGGGTTATAACATATGCCTCCTAATGTTTGAGGTCAGAAGAGCATCTGATGGCTGAAATAAATTACCAATCTTTACTGATGTGCTGAACAAGTGAGCCTAGGAACTAGGAACCGGGAGGCGCCGTCTGCAAAATAACAAATGTCTCACTGAGGCGGGCATACCCATGCTCAGGATAGAATAAATGAATGGCTACCAATCAAATAGACTGTAGATCCATGTCATATAACTATATAAAGTGTAGCCACAAACAATACACAACAGAGCTACATCTTGAAATCAAAAAGATATACATGTAGAGTATCCATCTTTGTAGAAGCTGATAAGGCCTGATGGCTGGAGATGAGGGCTTCAGAGCTCAAGAAACAACTTCAAAATCTTCAAGACTCAGGTAGGAGTGTAATATGAGTGTACGACTTCACTACCCAGAGGTCTTTGATGGCTCGTCGGTCATGGACTAGAGAATCTTGATGATTAGACTAAAGGCTTCATTGATTTCGAACAAAGACTTGATTGGAGGTTCAGGACGGCCGAGTATGAGGGAAAGAGACAAATTGTAGAGGGGCTGACTCGGGCTTGGTAGAAACTTCCCTTGGACAACAACATGACAAATGATGAGACTCAGGCAACATGGGATTAATCATAAGTCTACGAAGTAGGAGGCAACACAAACTCTCCATATGTTTGGAAGGATAACCAAACGGTGGAGGACACAACTCTATATAGCGAGAACAGTTTCCTAAGGTCGTACTACATCCCATAGTTTGATGAACATGGACAGATGTGCTTTATGCAAGGGCGACTCATTATGCTGCCAATAAAGAAAATACTTTTCCCTTCCTCTTTTTGGGGTATATTTGATTTTTTTGTCTTTTTCAATGATTTTGGAAAAAGAATAAAAGAATGTTACGTTACAATGGAGGAACGAGTGGTACAAACATACAAGATCAAGGCGCAATGACAAGACTGATGTTCGGAACAATGATACTTGGGAAAAAACCTCCGTGGGCCAAGGGTGGTAAGACGCATAGGCAGAGTGCTACAAGGCTTGCATATAAGGTATACTTTAGATGGTTCAGTTGGGAGCAACATGGAGCTGGCATTTAGACCAAAGACGCAGGTATGAAAACGCGGTTAACAAAACACACAATGGTAATGTCTTTAGATGTAATTTTAACGAGCCCAGAGAAGGTAAGCTCGGTGGTTTTTCATATTTAGAGAGTCTGAAAAAACATAAAAGGAGACTCCATTGGGGTACCTGTTTCGAAGATAGTCTAGTCAGTTCGAAAAAGGGATAAACTAGCACTGATAAGATGTATATTCAAAACCATGTTAAGGAGTGTGATAAGGACAAGATCACTCAACCAGTTTTTCATTTTTAAGGAGTCTGAAAAAAGATTAACTATGGACTCCATCAGGAATGTTCTTCTGGATCAGTTTAACGAGTGTGAAACAATAAGGTCACTCAACGATCTTTTCAATTTTAGGGAGTCTGAAAAGAGCTTAACTATGGACTCCGTGGAGTTCCTTCTTCGTAAGTTTAGTCCCTCAGGCCCGAAAAAGGATAAAAATATACCTCAGAGTACTTTTCTAAAGAACTGAATTTCCATAGAGTATTCCTTTGTTCTTATAGTTGACCGTCTGGACCAAAAAAGGGGTAAACTACTGCCGGACAGACATGACTTAAAATTTTAGTTTAATGAGTGTGAAAGACCACAAGATTGCTCAACAATATTTTCATGTTTATAGGGTCTGAAAAGGGCTTAAAAGAAGACCCGTGTAAGGAACGTTCTTCTGGACCAATTTTACGAGTGTGAAGAAACAAGGTCACTCGGAAATATTTTCATCTTTAGGGAGTCTGAAAAGGGCTTAAAGAAGACTCCAATGGGGCTAAAACTCATGTATGAAATTGGTTCAGGTAGAGCCCACTGCTAGGCTTAGACCAGGAGTCTCTTCGATAGTCAACTTGGAAAGTCTCCCAAAAGGGAAGAAAACACAAACCATAGTGTAAGTCCTCCCTCGGTATAGAAACCGTAGTCATGGCTTCAAGGATAGCCTCATCTGAAGGCAATTGAAAATTTGAGAAATCACGCAAACAAGGGTCGACAGTCCTAAAGGGTGAAGTAAACTGACCGTACTCCATATGACAATGGAGGTTCTGGCTAGGACTGGCAGAGTCTATCAACGAAGAATCGCGATCACAAGGGCTTGAGGATATACTAACAACGAGATCAGACTTAGAAGGATACTCAAGCCTACTTGGACCAAGAGGGGGAAACATGTGCTTCCATGCCCCCATTGGATAAGCTAATGGATCAATTGTTGAGACCAAGTCTCAAGAGGGAACACATGATTGCACAAGTTCCTGCTCAGAAGCAATTGAGCATCAAGGATAAGATGCCATATAATTAACCCATGGCTGGGTAGAGTCTACACGAATGCTAGGAACATATAAAGGGGTAGTCTGAAATAATGCTAAATCAGGATGGTGATTATCAGATGCCAGCTGGTCGATAGTAACAATGCTTCCATTATGACGGAAATGCATCACTCGGAAGAGCATAAACATCACAACATTCATAGCATATACATAATCACGCCCGAGAAGCATATTGAAATCTAATGGGCCTTGTACCACTATAACATCGACATAGACAATATTCTCACCTAACGAGATAGGAAATTGAGGAAGAACCCCCAAATACTCACTAGGACATCTGTCAAAAGCCAACAGTTCATGCAAAGAAGACACAAGCTTCGGATATCCCAAGACTTTCCAAACCAAGGAGGATAAAATATTGAAAAGGTGTGGTAGAAGGAAGACGAGGCTCAAAAAGGTCATTCCAATCAAAGGAAACCATCCTATGGCTTGGAGGGGGTGTGCTCAAAACGAGCGGAATGCCCCCTTGTTCTGAAAGTATTGAACTAGAAATGCTAAAAACATAGTCGATAGACACGTCACTCCCCAAAATAAGAGTGGGATCATCTGATAACTGCATTGGCATGACCACTTTCGCAACCAATGGATTAATAGGTTGCGGGACTACATGGTCTAAAGGCACCTCACCCCCCAAAAGAGGAGTGGGATCAACCGACGACTACATCAGCATGACCACTTTCGCAACCAATGGTTGAATAGGCTTCCAGACTACATGGTCTAAAGGTACCTCACTCCCCAAAAGAGGAGTGGGATCAGTTGACAACTGCATCGGCAAGGCCACTTTCGTGACCAATGGTTGAATAGGCTACAAAACTACATGGTCTAAAGGTACCTCACCCCCCAGAAGAGGAGTGGGATCAGCCGATGACTACATCGACATGACCACTTTTGCAACCAACGGTTGAATAGACTATGAGGAAACCTCAAAAGACTCAGAATCAGAAGAGCTTGCAGACAGGGACCACAATCTTTGTACCTCTCGAATGTTAGGGCACAAATAAGTAAGGTGATCTCCCTTGCAAATCTTACAAGGGAACTTAGGCTTACATCCTATCTATCTAGGTTTCTCAACAGAATTAATGCTCCCAGCATGACTGGCAGTGGTTGGTTACACATCTCCAACATGACTTGCATAGGTTGGTGATGGGTCGATAACATGGCTCGCAGAGGCTACAGACCTATTGCCAATATGACTAGTAGAGACTGGACTTTTTCCCCTAGCATGACTTGTAGAGGGTGGGTGATTTCCCCCAGCATAAATTACAGAGGCTAGGTGCTGGTCTTCAACGTGACTTGTAGAGGTTGTCGAACTATCTCCAACATGACTCACAGAGGTTGGTGATTTCTTCTTCCTATTCTTCCTCTTTCTATTTCGTTTAGACTTTTGGTTACTAGTAACTGCACTTTCACTAGAGGCGGGAGAAGGAGGAGGAGAAGACTTTGCTAACGAATAAACATCAATAGGGTGCTCATGACTTAAGGTTCTTAACTGAGAAGTATCAAGATCATTTGGGACATTTGGAATGGTACCCAACCAAACTGGTAATCCCACATTCAACCCAGGAATGTACAAAGTGGCCATTAAAGGGACACCAATGTTTCTGAAGAAGGGAAAAGCACAAGAATCCCCTTGTGAAGGGGTTCCTTGGTTGGTATCATCAGAAAATTTATCCATGAAGATCTTATGCACAGGTTCTCCCCTTGCGGGATCGTTCAAATCCATAAAAGTCTCACACACTGACTCTAAAGAACTAGTGGTATCAAAAAAACACCTATAAAAAGGAAGGCTCCATGTTTCTAAGTGAAAGACGAACAAGTCCTCATGATCGGTGGAGTGGGCGGTCTACCACCCTAGGTCAGAGACCGAAATCCATGAGTGATTAACTCACTAAGGAAAACTAGGGAGCATAGAGCACACACTAAAAGTTCCTAAAGGCAAATCAAGCAAACAACTAACTAGTTGGAAGAACAGTTACACCAACCAACACTAGAGCAACTTACCGGTGCAAGTGCAACTCGAAAATGGAAGCACCCTCCAGGTATACTCTACAAAGCGTGGCCCAATGTCTGTCCTAGGTACCATAGTATTCCCCCGCAGTCACCTATTTATGTCACTAGAAACATAGGCAACTAGGTTTCCAGCACATGAACAGTCACCAGGCGGGTACAGTCGAAAGTCGGGTAGACCACAATGAGCAGGGTATCGAGCCCAAAACCTGTCAAGGGTATCAAAAGAAAGTGGTCCGGAAGAAAAATTAGGACCTCGAACGGATTCGAGACCCACGAAGCTCCGTGGAAAATGCAATCAACGAAATCCCAAGACAAGCCCTCTATATGTGTTCTCCACTATGATTGGTCCAGCTTTGGAGGGGTTATCTCCGCTACCTTTCCACATGTGACCTTGTGTTTATCCCCTGTGTTAGAGGGGGGTACCGGATAACTTTCACGATACTGAACTTTGACACTCCCTATCATAGACTCTTATGTATGTTTTGCATCCTTGAAGAGTTTCCTCTCCAACCTAAATCAAGGCTCTATCCTATACTAGTTGATGAACACTATAAAACATACAGTCTAGTTGATTTTAATTAACGTTCTTTTTACTGGCTTGATTTACTCAAAAGGGTACAATAGTGCAATTGATGGTGTTAAGACTCTTGCGAAAAAATGATGAAACTTAAATGAACACTGGTAAAGAATGATTATATATATATATATATTTTGAAATGCTTTTAAAATGAGAAGAAAACACAATGTTATGCTAGTTTCTTTTTGTTTTTCAAATAACAATGCGAGGAAGGAAAGATATCTAACAAACTATTTTTTTTTTTTTTAATATTTTCTTCCAATCACAGCAGAAATAACAAAAGATTCTAAAATAAACTATGAATCCATAATTCATGGCCCCCCGGGCCATGAGGGGGAATTGTTTTTCAAAATGAAAATCATTTTTCTTAAAATTTCAAGCTAAAAATAAGTTAAAAAGCTAGGAAACATAAGAAATGTTCTAAATGAAAAAGAAAACTATAATAGAGTCCAAACCTAGGCTAAGATGCTATGACAGAGACCAAGAACCCTGAGAGATATAACTCTTGACAAGGAAAAGGATGACTGCCTCTCTTCAAACAAAACTTTTCTCAACTGGTACGCTGCTGACAGTTCAACAGTCCATGTGTGCACGTGAGCTGTGTAAGGTTAGAGCATGTGTACATGCATGCAGACCATATGTAGGCCACGTGTACCTCTACAACTCTTCAAAAATGAAAAGACAAGCAATCAAGCATTGGAAGAGACTACTGGTATTGAGAACTAGAATCTCTTGAAGACTCAAAAACTTACTTTGACAGAAAAATAAAATAATTGAAGGAAAAAAATCGTAAAACAAACCAATCTGAGACAAGACCGCAAACAACCAAGACTTAGAAAGAATTCTAGAAAACCCCTTAGAATGTCTAATTCTGACAGGGAAGAGGATGACTACCTCAAAAATTTTCTGGAATCTACATGCTACTACTACTTCTTCAGCTAGCGTTCATACCCAGGCTATAAGATTGTAGGGCATGGGTACACGCGTGCAGACCTTATGCAGGCCACATGTACCTCTGTGGGTCCCGAAAAACACATTCAAGCAAATAACAGAGAAAGATGGTATGGTAAACCAGACTCTCTGCTAGCTCAGACTTTCCAAAAACTAAAAAATAGGAAAGAAAACCAGTCTTTTAAACTACCCAAAAAACAAATAAAATTCCTAGGAACCCTAGAGACTCCCTAGTACTGTCGCCAATTCTGTTGTGAGGAAAATCTCCTTATGGACTAGCAAATAGGGTTAGAATTACATCTACTTTCTACCTTCGTCCCCAGACTTACATCCCATTTATATTCAGTGAGTACTTGGCCAGATCAACTTACCTAGTTCCAGGCGTTCGGTGTCGATCCCTAGTCGCACTTGATTACTTATTCACAGTTCTCCTTTCCAACGCTGACTTACATACAAGACAAGACACAACTACACATGCATTTCACCTATAGACTAACGGGTTAGAGATTCAAACATGTACTTAGAAAACTATGAATAAATCATGAATTGGGACGGGAAAAGCATTTTTATTTATTACTTTGAATGAATCAACTTACAAAAATTTGAGACCGGCCATCGCTCCACGAACCTGATCCTGGGCTCCTCTTCAATTATCCTCCAACTTATTTGCTTCGTATCTCTTCTGGCACAAGGATGGCTAAAGGGTTGGGAAAATGGGAATGCACAAATGGGCAGAGTTTCTTTGCTACATTTTTCCTCTTCCAAATAGGACCCCTAACCCTTATTTTATAGGCTAGAAGAAGCTAGGTATTTGGGTGAACCCTCAACCATGCATGGCCAGAAGATTAAGTTAACTCACCCAAAGCTGTGTGTTCCGTCGACAACTTTCCTTTTTTCATGATTCTAAAGGTCCGCGCGAGTTGCAGTGGGCCAGCTATCATGGACACTATAGATCCACGTGGGCTGTAGTGGGCCAGCTAGCATGGACTTTTAAAAATGGAGTTTTTTGAAGAGTTTTTCAGTAGTGTTTTGGCAAAGAAGGGATCTGAGATGGCCTGATGCCAGGTAAGCATGTATGGTGCAAATTATGGTTATAGCACACTTGTAGGAATGTACTTGGTGCCTTGATACCTAATTTCATTATTGGTAGGTTTTCTTTCATTTGTTAATGGTATACCTCAATGACTGGTAATCAAACGATGTCTCATTATGTTTGACCTCAACTCCTTTATTCCCATGATGTAGACTTGCACCCTTGGAAGATAGTATAGAATACTTGAAGACATCACTATGTGGTCCCAACTTTCCTAAGTTGTTGCTTCCTTTTCATTGGACCAACACCTGTTCGACTTTAGTGATCATGGGAGATCAAATTGTACTCCATGGTATACATATATCTTCAGATTGGTTTTTGAGACTAGTTTTCACTGGGCCTTATTCATGACTATGACATCTTTTGGCATATAACCGTAATTGTATATGCCTATTCATGGCCACATACACTTACTTGGTATATTTTCCA